>JAQMYK010000023.1:7770680-7784636 GCA_030014345.1 Clarias buthupogon | reverse complement strand
AATTTGCTACATTGGTCATTGTACAGTATGTATTTTAGTTAACTTATGTAACATGCTTGAATATATAACTCTTGGTACATTGTACTATTTGCAACTTATAATATCTTGCTAGCTAGTTAGTCACTAGAGTGAAAACATTGCTTTTAACGAGTAACAAAGCTGTCGGACTTAAGTTTTCTGAAGCACACAGCTGTATAATGTTATGCTATAAAAGCGTCCTCTTCCTTAATATAATATGTAATGTTATAAACAGTTACTACAGTACATGTAGCATTTCCATCTTTTTATGTGGAAAGCCCTGATATATAAGACCGTAAACCTGAAAATTTTTCCAACTTTATAACATCTGTGATAAATACAGAGTGCTAACATGATCCAAGTCTATATAAGTTTTACTGATGTCCAGACTACCTTGAAGAACAGAATGCCTATAAACTAACCTGATTCATATTAACCTAACATGCCAAATTGTAAATGCACATTGTGTTTTAACTATTCATTACTCGGAATAGCACTGTTGAAAAATTTAACTTGGTGTGACCACATACTAGATATAAAAACAGAGGCTGAGCTGAACAAGCGAACAGACCATCATTGCTAGCTGATGAGTTCCAGAAACAACAGCTTTTAAATCACTAATAATAATAATGCTACATAACAGACAAACCATTGGTAAACATTTATGTTCCGCTCAACTTTTTTTCTAGATCAAATCTGAGTTACCATATTGTGTATTGAACTTAAACTGCCATCTCTACCATTTGGTTGAGGTGTGGTGTGATTAAAAAATCCACTAGATCATGTTGTGCAGACCAGAAGAATTCTAATGATCCAAAATATGTACAGTATGCTCTTCTAAGTCTGCATTTGATGTGATTTTTCTTGCTGGTATTTGCATCTGCTGGGTTGTGTGGCACAAACTGTTCCTGGTCAGGAAGTTATTTTTCTATATAGGAAGCAGTATAATGAGCTCTCATTTATTTATAATCAAAAGCAGCTACCATAGTCAGTTGGTCATATGGGGTAGATAATAAAATCGAATGAAAACCTCTGCATGAATCTTCATCTGCAGTTAGGAGTAGCGAGGATAATGCTTGTGTGTGTGTGCAGGGAACAGTTTTTTAACATAATGTTTTTATGTAGCTTTTTAAATTATGTAATTTTACTTTGTAAATCACAAGGTTATTGTTTCCACTGTGCTTTGTTCAAATGTATGACAATACTTAGCAACAATGAATAACCACAAAGAAAAACTGTATTTTTGCACAGTTCATCTATATGTCCACCAGAGATTTGAAATTATATCTATAATAAACACCACTAAACACTTTAAACGAGGTTACCAGTTACACAAAACCTTTTCCAACTCATACCCAAAATTAGTTATCATAAGGTAAAGCAACAAATAAAAAGAAGTAAGATTGAATAAATCATTCCCATGCTTCATGTGCTCTGACTTTTCTCTATACACAAGTTAGCTCTTGTTAAACATTTGTTTCAAGGGATTTTTAATTGTGCAGAATAATAGAACACAGTTATGAGAGTAAAAATGACCTTTTATTTTCTATATAAGCACATATCGCAATGTTTCAGTACTGCTTGGATAACATTAAGGTAGAAATTTTTCTCAATTGGAGAGAGGTCAGGACTGTCGCAAAAACACTGGATGTCACAAAAACACCCAGTTAAATTCCTGTAATGTGCAAGTGGTACAGTGGACAGTATGAGAAGGGGGAGTATTGTGCATTGTCCTGCAAAAATAGAACGCTTTTGGTAATCCAACCAGGTCATTTTTTTCCTTTACTGATAAATGGCCGTTAAAGTTCCTGGGAGGCCAGAGTCTAGATGTGAAGCAGGCAGTCTGATCATGGCTCTGTAATTAAAAAACTTTCTACCTTGATGGTATTCAAGCAGTAGTGAAAAACGGGGATAAGTAGCAGATAATGTAGCAGGGGATCATATAGTTAGTTTTTACTCTCATAACTGTGTTCTGCTATTCTGCACAATCAAACGTTCAGGTTTGCCCTGAATGCCTCTTGTGGTTTCCTTTTCTGGCTGGATGTGAAAAATGTCATGTACAAACTCTCGTAAAATGTGCACATATTACAAAGAAAATTAAACGGAGCGGGAGTAGCAGAGATATTTGGTGTCCTCGATAAGTGTATGCAGCAGGTACAGTTAGTATTATAAAAAGATAATAAAGCTAGTATGAAGTGTAACAATCTTACCACTGATTTGTTTCTTATCTTGCAAAAACCTTGGACAGTAAGTGATGTCAACGACGGTCACTACAAGAGACAAACTACAAGCAACACTTTTTTTTTCTAGTGTGAAATGGAGGTGAATTGTCAGAACTCCTAAGGACTAACACTTATTGTAGTCCTGGTGATCAGCAGCTAACTTCTGATCTTTTTACAACTATCACACATTTATTTATAGTCAGTTTGTGGAAACTTGCAGTACTTTTATCATAGTCATCTCATATAGTAGTCTGGATTGTACTCAGTCTTGCTTAAAGATTTTTGCTAGCCTTTTTGATTTCTCATGAAGTCACTGCTTTTTGTTTGTTTGTTTGTTTGCTTGCTTAATGGAACACTTTTTCAAGTTATTGTCACATTCTAGCAGCTGTCAGTAAGTCTACCAGAATTAATATCCTAAACATTAGCACTGAATACAATAATTCCTTTTTGGTGTGTCTGACTTTCAGCCTGATCTGATAATTAGTGCCGGAAACATCTCCACAGTCATAACTCACAGTTACACCGGCATCTCCACAACATTATGTGTTCTTGTAACCAAAGCAGAGGAAAGCCACCAGCAAGAAGCTAGCAGGAGGCTGGAAAGTGTGTGTCACACTTTCTGCTAATTAACACTCTACTTCATTCCTCCCAGACGGACAACCGGTGTGTGCAGTTCTAATGGTGGCGGTCATGATGCAATGCCTCGTGGCATGGTTTAGCATGCTCCATCTAGCCACTACTGTGTCAGGATTTCACCTGGTGCATGTATGCACTGTAATCATGAAAGACTGTTACAGTGCAGTTAACCTGATTAAATACAATTTTCCATTTACTTTTAATTATTTTGTGTCTCTATGTATCAAAAACTCTCCAAACTTGGAAGTAGCTGAGTGTTGCAAAAAGCTGACTTTATTAGGACACATACATACATACATGTTTTGAGTCAGTTTGACCATCATCTGTGAATAATAATAAACAAATAGAATAATAAAATAGAAATAAATAATAGTAATAGAGTTTACTACTAAAAAAAACCATAGTTAATGCTGAAACTTGCTTGGTGTATTACAACTTCTCAGCAGTTTGGTTACTGAAGATATAAGGACTTACAGTATAAACAATAGCATAGAATGCGTCAACGCAGAACTGCATAAATTTATATAAAAAGTAATTGACAATGCTTGAGAAATAAATGTTGCAAATCATAGGCCTGAAATTGGCATGTAATTATCACTCTATTCCATGGTGGTGGGTGCATAGTGCCCACTGTACAAGCCCCTGGAGGCATTATAATGTGAGGTTGCTTCAGTTGCTCAGGTCTAGGCTCAGCATCATTATATGGCAATAAAATGAAGTTAGCTGATGACCTAAATGTACTGTACTGAATGACCAGGTTATCACATGGAATGAGTATTCTTTTTCCCCAGATGGCACAGGCATATTCCAGAACTCAAACTGTGAAACAGTGGTTCTGAGAGCATGAGGAATCATTTCCAACATAATCCTGGGTAAATGTGGTTGGATAAAATACTAGAGTGTACAACTTTTTGGGGAAGAAGATTCCAGGTAGTATATCTAGAGATCTTTTTAAACCAACACACATACAAAGACTACAAATTCCATCTTTTCTGCTTTTTAGGCTACACTGTTCACAACTAATGTGTTGCAATAAATATAAATGATATAAACATTTGTATTGTAAAAAATCTATTGTATTCAGTTTTTCTACTGACAATGCCCCAGGAGGAGTTTAACTTTCCTTCACTATGCCAAACTGCAAGCATTTTATTTCAGTTAGATTTCTCTGTAATAGTTCAATAATATTTTTTTCCATGGTTTTTGTCTTTGTGCATGCCTACTACTATATTTCTGATGGTTAAACCATTTTGAATGACATCATACATGCCACATGTCCAATATTTTTTCCCTTTCCCATCTTTTGATGAACGTCTGGTCATGTACTTTACATTCCATAATGTGAGACCAGTTTCTGTCACACGCAGGACCCTGGTCAGTTCTCCTTTGTTCGTGAACTATATTAAATATTCCTATATTAAAACCTAAAATAAAAAATCTGGTGCACTAACTCAGGATTTGCTTCAGAACTGTGTGCCAGCTGATAATGCTCTAGGAAACTATTTAGTCATGAATACAGAGAGTGAAAAATAAGCTTTGGCGTTAAAAGGATGCCAGGCATTTAATGGTTTAAGACTAGATAATGATTAAATTTTGTTAATGCAGCGTTTGAAATTATTTTGGAGGGTCAGTGATGAATCATACATAATGTTTTAGGGCTATGCTCCAGATCCATTGTGACTCTGGCCAAACTAAAGCATTTACTGAAAATGACTGAATAAAGGAGTCTAATCTATTTGATTGTATTCTAGACATTTTAGGTTATGGGCTATTTCTTAGAGGACACAACATAAGTTATAACTTGAATTAAAGACATTGCTTGTATTAATAACAACAGTTTCTATCTGCCAGTGGGCAGATTATTTACTAATGGCAGTACATTAAAAATAATAATTTGAAAAATAGTTCTCCTCAATGTACAGGTGTAAAATCTGCAGAAAGGCCTGTATTGTCTGCAAAAAGACAATACCAGGCAAACAGTCAAAGAGAAAGAGAGACAAAGAGTAAGAGAGATTTAATAAAATGAAATAGATTAAATAAGGGATTTAACAAAAGAGAAACTTAGACGGGATTAAAAAAAAAACTGAGCGAGAGATCAGTCAAAACTCCTGTGGAGCTCGCCAATAAAACCTAAACGGAAATCAGACAGCAATACTCCTCTCGCCATGCCATCCTCCAGCTAAAGGCCTGGGAACCCAGCCGGAGGTAGACGCCTTGCGGAATGAGCTCATTCATGGTACAAAGCCTCAGATGAGCCGTCCCGCTGCACCACACATCAGCTATGTGACTTTGAGCGTTTGTCACAAAAGTACCATTGATAGCTTGGCTTGAGAGCATGACCCAATGACCAGTGTAGCGTGACCGGATACAGGACTGTGGAGAAAACAGTGCAAGATGGATGGAGAGAGACCACAATAGAGATCATACTGTCATCTATAAATGGCCTGTAGCCATCACAGTCATGGATCTTTGTTCTTTAAAGTCATGAATTTCATATATGCTCAGTTTACGCTCTCTGATCACGCTGATTTCTTTTATTATGATCTCAAGGGTCCGGATTTAAAAATAATACTCAATTGTCTTTCTCTTTGTCCTCACGACAGCTAGAGAATTGGTCTAAGCAGCATGACTTAAATAAATGCTACATCTCAAAGCTTTCTGAAGTTCTTTCAACAGAGCTCTCTGTTCTCTCTGCCTTAATTACAGAGACCCTTCTGTACTTAATCTTTCTGCTCTGGTCGTGTTTTTGACCTGAAGCAAGGCCAAAAGGTTATGGAGGACTCAGCAATTCTCTAATTTGCCGTATTTTAAAGCCAAAGATTACTGTAATAGGCAATCTCAGTCTTTTCTTTAGTGGACTCCTAGAATGAGGGATGTGCTGCCATGAGCCATGGACAGAGCATATAACCAAAGTTCACCTTAGAGATGAAAAGCACCAATGCTTCCTGCTGCTTCACTATTTTGTCATTATGGTATCACCATGAGTAGATGTTTCATACTTTTAGTTAGAGAAACATCATCATAAAATGTATGAATGATTGCATTGTTGTAACGTTTAAGGGATATTTCTAATTATAGGTGCACTATTTCTTTATGATGAGCTGTTACATCCTCACAGAACCATGCTGTCTCTCTGCACACCTTTTTGTCCCCTAGGTATGCAAAACCACACGGACATGATGTTAGAGTACAGCAAGTTAACTCTTCCGATGTCTTGTGGTTTCTTGTAAGCAAGTATTGTTGGGTTGAGTCAATTAATACCAATGTAGAAGTTATATATAGCTATAGTGTTGATCGTAATACTGATGCTCGGATAGTAGATGAGAACGTGCTTAAAATTTGGATTTTTGTGTGCTTTTTGTAAGAGTCCTTATTTACATGCCTTGATTGTGCTTTTCTTCTATTGTCCTTCCTTCCTTGGCCTTGTGTTGATGTGCTATATGTGGCATAAAAATCTTCTCTTGTTGAACCCTGGCTCTGAGTCACTTTATTCCTTCATCTTCTAATTCTGTAGTCATATCCAGAAGGATTTACAACAGTACCATACTATAGGATTTCCTGTTTTATATAGGATTTTAATTAGCACCCTAATTAAAAAGATGAATTAAAAACATGATAACCATTTACTCTCTATAGAGATTTCCCAAAAAGCTGTATATAATGAAGATGTCAGTACACCTTCTTTAGTTTCAGATTCTTTCTTATTCTTTTCAGAATTTCAGATACTACACATCCTCTTGTTCTACAGACGCTTGGCTGTTATTTGGAGTTTGTTTACAAGCACAACCAACACAGTTGTGCCAAGACCTATAAAACTTGTAGTTTTTACACTTAAGTGTGCCACCAGTTCAGGGTACTTCTGTGGTGTGATTCTCCCATTGTGCTGATTTTCATTCACTCCTGACTAGAAGACAAATGCTCTGGCAGAAAGACAGTTGATGCCAGCTAAGTGTTAGCTCTTGTTGTCTGAGGTTACCTGAGTGACTGGGATAACGATGAAGGCTCCTCCTCCAGCGCTCTCTGTCACTATAGCCAGGAATTTGCTGTTGACAGCGCAGAAGTGGTTGTCATGGACGTTCTTGGTGATGGGGATGCCTTCGAAGCAGTGCTCCCTGTTGGCAACTTTGCCATAGACGTTTCGAAACTTGGAACTTCGGTAGGCCGGGCGCCATGACATCTGTGGAACACAAACAGAAAAGGAGGAGATCAGAAAGGGGGCTATGGTGCTCATAAATGCTGCCTCATTTCAGTTTTAGGATTTTTTATAGCTTACTTTTGGTAGGAAACTCACAGCTCTGGAACTTTGTACTTTTTTCATAAATGAAAATGAGTATTTAATAGCTAAACTTAATAGTCTTGTCCTACCAAAAGAACATGTAACACATTTGGTTCATATTATAAAGAGCTTAATGATTATTATTTAGCTTATTAAACCAAGTAATCATAAAAATCCTTTATAAATAATGTAGGGAAAGCCAAAACCATGCAGTGAATGGAAACAACCAAGAGACGCAGACTCACAAGCATAAATAGTGGTGTTAAATTATGTTTATAATAAATGTGCAGACAAAAGATTTAGTGTTTCCTAAAGCGAGAATATTGTTTAATATTGTATATGGGTATTAGATTTAGAAAAGACATGCCAAATATTTGAATATGAGTAGGAGTGTGTAAGGGACTTCTATGCTATTGGAGCTAAGACTTCTAGGACTTCTACTAATTAGTATATCATATCTAAAAGTTTAAACAACATGCCAAAGGAAAAGGTCCATTCAAACCATTAGCTTTCAATTATTAACTATATTTTTAGTGGAAAAAAAAGTAGAACTTCCATTACACTACTTTGTAAAGGTTGCATCCACCCATCTAGTAACCTGAAAATGGAGAACCCGGGGGAAACCCAGCAAGCATGGGGAGGACAAACCTAACGCAGGAATCGAACCCAGGACCCAGAGGTGCAAGGCGACAGTGATAGCCACTAATCCGCCAAAGGTTGCATATTGTCGTCTTTTTTGAAACAATAAGTCTGACAAGTCTCCCAAATGTGTCTGTTTTTGTTCCATTTGGAATTCACCTCAGAACCTCCATTCAGGCATGCTTTATTTTCTTCCTATTTCACTTTTTTCAAAACCCATTGTTTCAGTCAGTATGTTTACATGACATTGTGTTTGCCAAACTACTTGTGCTATTCTGACTAAAACTGTTAGTCAGACTGACCTCGTACTAAATCATACTTCTCAAAGTCAGACTAGCACACCCAGATAATGCGGTTCGGAGATGAGCTACTACGTGCATGTATAATTTATTGGGACACAGAATTCGGCGCTTAATGCATTCTCCACCATTCCTGCACCGGGCTTTGACAAAGCAGTCAAACAAAATGCTTAACAGAGAAAGAAGCCAATAACATTATGGCATGTTGTAAGACCATAAACACAAAGGATAGCATGCATCTCATTTGTACAAAAAGTAAAGCATACAGGACATACCAAATGTACAGTGCTGTAAAGTTTTCCATGTTTTCACCGCATAATATGGTACCAGTTTGCCACCAATTGTTTTGGTCTGTGATATAATCAGTTAACTAGGAATACAATATAACAAACTGAAAAAGAGCATATGGCCACCTATTATCGGAATTCGGTCAATAAATCGATTTCCCTTCCATGCTTGTATAAAGGGACAAGGACTGTAGTCAAATTAAATGTCCTAGTCGAGCTATAACCAATGCTTGACTGAACTGTGCGTGTAAATGGACTGAGTGTCTGTAGCTTTCATTGAACTGCCCTCGAATGCCCTTTTAAGGAAGTCAATTCTCCTAGCTAATCAGCCCAACACCAGAAGCACCCATCTTCAGGACCTTTTCAGCCATTTGCCACATTGTTTTAGGTTTTTTCCACTCAACAGTAAAATAGTAAAAAAAAATTACTAACAGCTGAAAAAGGCTAGGTTAGCCTTTAGAGGATAACTGCTACCTGTCAGCCTAGCATTATTTACCATAACACTTAAAAACGGCACCTAGAGGCTGGCAGAACTGGGCGGAGTTAAGCAGAGTTGGATAAGTTAAGCATTGTGCCAGGAGAGAGTCTGTTATTGAATTGCTTGTTTAAGCCCCAGGCAATAAAAAATGTGTATTTTAATTTGGCTGTTTGCACATTCTGGAGACCCATCGGAATGTTTAAAATGATGAAAAAGTGATTTTTTTTTTTTTGCATAATAGGCTCCCTTTAAAGTAAATATGCACAGAAAAATCTAAGTTAATATTTAAATACAAAATCTCCCCAAAACTGCCTGCAGGAGTGCTGCATATTGCGGGATTCCTGCAATAATGAGGGAGACTGAGACTGTGGTGCTTATAACTAAAAAAATTTGGCCCAGACCCAAGAACAGAACGAGAGGAAGCGGCAATCCAGAATGATTTATCATCTCAGTTTGTCCCTGTTTGCCTTCACAAGGATGAAATCACTCATGATTACAGGTGGAAATGGCATGTGTATGTGTGTGTGTGCGTGTGTGTGTGTGTGGGCCACACACGCTCGGGCCCTGCTATTAATCTGGTAATGTGTGAGGTAGCATGCTAAAGAGGGGGCGGCGAATTATTTTGTTCTCTGCAGAGGAGACAAAAAAGCCCAAGACATTAATCTACAAAGAACTAGACATTTGGGCTTTCCTTCTCTTTTTCTTTCACCTTGTGCGTGTGTGCGTGTGTGTGTGTGTGTGTGCACATATATTGGTGAGCACTTGAATTAAATATCTGACAGTTCTGTCCTTGTAGGAACATAAGCTTTTGATAATAATAATAATAATAATAATAATAATAATAATAATACTAACAACAATAATAATAATAACTGTTTCCTTTTGCTTATGTTGGAAGCTGCAATAATAATTATGCTGATGATAGTTTCTCACAAGGAGTGTGTGTGTGTATGTGTGTGTGTAAAACCACGTGAACTGACAAACATACAGCATAATGTCTCCCTGTTTATTAGTAAATGATCAACATGCAAAAAGGCCTTGAGCTTTAGGGAGGCATCCTGCTCTCAAAGATATCCATTCATGTGTTATCACAGACATTCCCTCAGCATGACCCCCTTCCCCGCACCCCTGCCACACACATATACACACACACATGCACGTACACACACGCACACACACACACACACACACACACACACACTACCCAGCAGTCATATATCCTGCTCATGATCAGTTATTCCCCTGTAACTCAATTCACATTTTCAATATTAAGCCTCCATAAATAAACCATTGCATAATTATATAGTAAACATTCCCTAAATGTAGCATTGTGCCAGTCTCTTAGCTTTTAGCTGCTTTAATTAGCTTGTCTACAATCTTTAAGCTAAGGCTCACAGAAGGAAAAAATAAAACAGTATCACCTTGAGTTCCTCAAGACCATCCAGTTAGTCAGCCTATTGCTCCTCACTGGTTTCTGTCTTCCTCTTTCCTCCCAGGCGTCTTCTCCTGCACCCTCCCTGTATCCCTCCCATCCTCTCTCTCTTTTCCTCCCTTCCTTTGTTACAGCCCCAGCTGCAGTACTAGTGTATTCACTAAATATTGCAGAATCTCCATCTTTACACATTATCGAATATTGCTCTGTGCTGCAAGCACTCCATCTTATTCACCAAGTCTGGATTTCAATAAGAGGCTCATTTCTGGAACAATCTGCTTAACTGTGATGTGATGTGATGTGATGTGTATATATATATATATATATATATATTTGATAAAAAACATTTCCAGTGTCCATCCATTGATATTGAGAAAACATCTTACTGTTATTTCTAAGATTTTTATTATACGAGAGGTAGCTCAAAACTTTGGCTAGAGTGGCTGAAGTTTGATTCTCGGTTAAATATCCTAAATTGTTATATAAGCTGAAATTATTATTGTTACTAATACAAGATACCTGCTAAAACAATTGCAAGCTTAGCAATATAATCATAGAAAATGACTTCATGGAAAAAAGTTAACTAAAGAGACCAGGGCTAAGGGAGGAATACCTATTCTCATGAAACAACACAAAAAAGGAAAACTCATTCTGAAGAGCAAAGTGTATGCTACAATAAGTGCAGCAAATAATAAAAAAAAACATCAACAACTACAAAAAAAAAGAAATAACATAAAATCGCTTCATAAGATTTTCAGCGTTTTCAACCTCCTCAATAATCCTAATGTTAAATTCTCCTGTTCCATCCTGTGGGAAAGTAGGGCAGTTAAATCACTTTATGCAACACTTTTTTTTTTTTAAAGAAAAAGAGAAACTCAATACTTAAATGTGTAATAAAGGTATGACAGTTTCACTTAGAAATCCCACATGGTTTCCTTGTGCACTAAACTTCATTTTAAAGAATACTTAAGGGAACATTGAACACTACGTCTTAGACTCTCAGAAACTGTCAACTCCAGACTTTCTTGCTTTCCTAAATGCATATGTTTTTCCTATTAGTTGTACTGTATGAACTGAATAATTCATAGACGTTATTGAAGAATGTGTTTTAAGATGAATAACCGAGCAAGAAGACAAGGTCAAGGGGCTAGAGTGTAACTTGGATTTAGGTCAAAACAAACTAAAATCTTGTTTTATTAATTTCCCTTTTTACCTATTGACATAGGCCCAGCATGGGTTCTTTAAACCATTCATTTCCTCCATTATTCATGTAATATTATATTCCCTAGGGTCTTTTCTAATCTCTTACTTATTTCTGAGTGTTTTACGGTTTGGTGGATTTGCAGTCATTTGCAGATATGACTACAGTGATGTTAAAAAAGATCTCAAGTAGCATATGTTTGATTTGCTAGTCAATAATTTTCTAGCGTTAGTTAGCATGCACTCGTTGACACTTTTGCTCCTCTGGGATCGTTCGGATCTTGAGACAAACTTCTCTGCAGTATTGATTTAGTATTTGCCGCATAGAGCTGGAACGGTAGGCGCTTCCATTTTGTATACAGTGTGCACTAATATAGATTACACGGATATACTGTATGCAGCATGATAAAGCAGGTGTGTATGCACAGGTGGGTACAATATTGAGCCAAGGACATGCAACATCTTCAAGGATGAGAAAAATATTGTACTGCACATGTGTTCTAGCTGAGGGCCAAAGCATTCCAGAGAATTCACATGGTTTATTGATTTTTCCACATTTCGCCTGCAGTCAGTGCTCCTTTGCTCGCGCACTCTCTCTCTCTCTCTCTCTCTCTCTCTCTCAGCTGGACAGTGTAATGATGCCAAATGCAGCCAAAGGTTTCATTTTCACAAAAAAAATGCTCTTGGAATTCCAAATCCTAATGTGTTATTAATATCTCAGATTCCGTCATTATGCAAACCTACCATGCAAAACCCCAACCATTTTCAAAAACTTAATATCACCCAGAAGTCCTGTTTGATCAATGAAGCAGAAACAACCAGATCTGTCTTAAAGCTGTAAAAAATTCCCACTGCTTGGTTGCAATATGGGCACCCAAAAATCTCTCTACTGTTGGAAATCAACAAAATGCTCCACTGAAACACAGAGCTAATTTACTCTTGCCCAGGCTGGCTGCCAGACCCTGTAATTATTTATAAACCTGTCATAAATGTGACTGGATCTCTTAAAGCACTCAAATTAAATCTCTTTCATACAGGGCCATTTCGGTTCAAGAGAGGAAGCATGTGTCTTTGGTGTATGAAATGGAAAACAAAAAGTGACTGAAAAGCCTACATTAGGATGCAATCGGTCCCTTGCTATGCCACTGTTCAAGACTTTTGTGAAGACCTCAGATACCCAGCTGCGAACCCACTTTCCTCCTCATGGAAGGAGAGGCTCCGGAGATGGAGTTCCCTCTCAGCATGTGATAACTAACATAGATCCAGAGTTCTGGCTGTTTTGGCAGCTTTTGATCCAGCTGTGGTGCTGAGCTACTCTCACAAGCTCGGCTACAGCTGGAAGAGAGCCAGATAACACAAGCAAGAACAAGGGTTGCAAGAGTTTTTAGCAGAATTCACAAATAATTAAAAAAAATAATAATAAAAAATGTATGTTGTTCATCCTAGGCAAATACTGAAAAACTGAAAAACACCGATTTCCAATGCCTAAATTTTGGTTCCAGGTTCAGTTCAGTTTTGTAGAGCATCTGTTGATTTTTTGTGATTTTTTTGGAGTTTAATAATACTTGGCAAACCTGGACTCAAGACAATCCCAAAGAAGATGAAAGAGGGCCACAATGTACTCCTATTAGCAAAGTATTAAATAAATATTTCAAATATAAATACATCATCACAAAACTAAAGTGGCTACTAAAATAATCCCTCTTATAATGAACAAGCATGCACACACACAGACTGTGTATTAATCGACCATCAAATGCAGTATGTTCCATATCCTCTAATGGTTTTTAGAGGATTCTTTATGATATTAATTGAATTATTCATTCAAATATGATGGGAATGAATCGGTCAGCCAGGCAATTCATACCACTTAAATTATGTTATCCGGTAGACGAAATCAGTTAGAAAAACTGGTTAGAAAAGCTAACTGGAAAAGCTTTGCAAGTAACAGATATGTAACACTATAAGAGTTTACCTACTTGACCCATTATTTGTTCTATTGAGGAAGAACGTCTCGGATTACTTTGCTGTAACCCTGTTCCCTGAAAAAGCGGGAACGAGATGCTGCGCTGAAAAGCGCTATGGGAACGAGAATACCCACGCCGCCGCACTGCAAGTGCCTGGACCCCCATGGTTGTGTAGTGTGCGCACAGTGCCCCTAAGGAGTCCAGACCTGATTCTGGGATGCCGACTCGAGGACCCGCGAGCCTGGCATCCGATTATGAAGCCTGACAGATGTCTTGCGGAAAGGCAGCCTGCCGCCTGACATACTTGGAAACCCCTCTTGCCAGAGCAATTGATGAGGTAAGCTTCCTGATGGAATGGGCCTGAATCACTAGAGGCGAAGTGTGCCACGCGCCTCATAGGAGAGGGCAATAGCATCTCTCACCTGGTATAGTGGCGCTCTGACTTACGCCACTGGCTCATGCGGTGGACGTAAATCTGAAGAGCACGTACTGACAGTAAGTG
>JAQMYK010000023.1:7727828-7738190 GCA_030014345.1 Clarias buthupogon | reverse complement strand
AGATCTGTAAAGTTATTTGGATTTTTACAACATTATTGTTGAAATACACAGTCCTGAAAAAGGGGCGTTTCTTTTTTCGCTAAGTATATATATATATATATATATATACTAAGTGCCCCCTTCCTGCTTCCACAGGATGTAAGAGTATAAGTTGCAGCCAGGTGCTGCTAATCATCAGCCCTTGATTAATTGAGCAGGTGTGTAGACCTCTATAAAGCTGAAGGTTGCTGGTCTGGAGTATTGAGGTGTGTGTTAACACAATGCCAAGAGGGGAAGACATAATTCAAGATAGTTGCCAATCTTCCTAAGAGTTAAACTAGAATTAAAAGAGGGGATTCTAATTTATATATACTTTGAAAAAGTCTTAGGCACCCTGTTTATGAATTCATAATAAATTCAGTACACAAAAATAATCCAGAAAGAAAGAAAAAAAGGCTACTTGGTTTTGCCTGCCTGAAAAAAATAAAATCCTCAAAAAAAAAAAAATTTTTTTTAGCTGAAATCAGCTACATCCAGCTAAATTATACAAGCCACATCCCTAAGGGCCTTATTAAAGTGTGTATACTATAAAATACCATTGCTTTGATGTATAGTAAATTATTTCTGACTAAGTACCCTAGCTGCAATGATGAACTGAAATACCTTAAGAAGAAATGCCACTGTTCATAGTCTGTCCAGTACGTCACACACAAACCATGTCTCTTGCGGTTTGAGTCCGCAGAGAGGAAGCTACTATTATTTGTTGAGTATAAATACTGAAATATTTGGCTGAAGGGGGTTAAATCATCTGTTTTTACTGACCTCATGTAATGCTCCATGGGGACAATGGGGAAAAATGACATAACATATTGTAACAGCTGGACGATGCATTATAAAAATCAGGTTACACAAGTGTGTGTGTGTGTGTGTGTGTGTGTGTAGGACAAATCATTCAGCAAAAATCCTTTTTAATTCAAGACTGTATTCACGAGCTATCATCAGAGCAAGTTGACAATACATAAACCCCGTGAGGTTAAGGATTATAGGCTTAAATGCTTCAGCTCCACCCCGATTCACATTAAATATGTTTATAGTGAAATGTTTCTAATGTGCTTAGAAGTTCTGGTGCTAATTTGTTAAATGATGTGTCAGACAGTATCGGTTGTCTGTCACTTTAATGTCTCAACGGACTTTGCTAAAGCAGGGTTTAATAGGATTTTTTTTTTTAATCTGCAATGTTAGATATAAGGAAGAATGAACAGGTTTTTCCAGGAATATTTATTCATTAGTGGAGAACCCGTTGCCAAGATTTTAAGAAATGATAAACTCGATACAGTTCCTGAATACAGTACAACTATCCAGCACTGTTGTATTGAGTTACAGCAGAAACCTGGCCTCGGCTAATTAGTGACTTTAAGACAAAAAGTCTAAAGATGTTGACAGTATTAGGATGAATGATTTAAGATTTGAATCTGAAGCTGATCTGTTTGAGCCAAGTGAGGGAGGTAGTCAGTCTAAAAGACTAAAGTGCTTGAAAATGGAAAACTTCTCAAAGGGGAGAAGTTGCAGCTTGGAAAGACCTTGTTTTGACCTCCATGTGTTTAAGCTACAAACTTAGAACAAGAATCAACAACCCAGAAAAAAAAAAACCTAATGATGTTTAACGATATCATAACTGATGTCCTTGGGATGTTGAATGGCAGGTCTTAATGTTATGTTGCAAAAACAACCTTAAAATAACAGAATATCAATAAAAAAAAATATGGCATTTATTTCATTAAACATCTGTTCGTACAATGTCTGAACAAATATATACAGTATGTGCCGTTCCAAAGATTATAATCAGAGTTTAACAGCAAAACACGATAAATGCTGTATTCAGACTTTTATTCATTTTGTCAAATTGTTATTCTCTGACACACAAGGTTGTTTATGAAAAAGTGTTCAATTTAAAAGCAGCTATATAACCTTTTTTTGTGGTTGCATTTACTGAACTAGAGCAGGAGATAGGCAGTGTTTTTATAACGTATAAATTTGTAATTTCCTCAAACTCAGAATTAAATATTTAAATATGAAAATCAAATATGAGATACATTTTTGATTTTCATGAGCTGCAGCATAGCTCAATTAAAGACTGGTTTATAATAAACCAGCACAGGCTAGCTTGGATCTGAGCCATCAGTTCACCTCCAGGCTGTGAGGGATATATCCCAGTGACCAGGCCTGTGTTCGTCTGTGTTTATCCTACTTCAACCTAAATAACAGAAAAAACAGTAATGCGTTATGTGTTGGCATGTGGCCTGGCAGGTACTAGCTATAGGTTTCAGATTGCAGGTCCACTGCTGCTACCTCTGTTTTGAAAGCCGTGAACCAGGCTTACACAAAGCTTTCTATTAACCAGTCACAGATTACTATGAAAGAGGTAGATTTTGCATGAAGTTCATGAAAACAGAAGAGTGTGAGTGTAAAAGTGTACATTTCAAAGTGTCTAAACATGTGTTTAAAAAAAATAAAATAAAATAAAAAAACCAGCGCCTACCCACCTGCATCTCTGGCATTCACAGGCGTGCAATGTTTTATAGTTTCCTGAACTCATGATCCATCTGCACTAGCTGATCTTTAATGCGGTTACAATGTTAATTAGGCCTGATTGAAATGATAATTGGATGCAGAGTTGGGTGAGACTTCATGATGACATCCAGCTGCATTGGTAAACACAAGTAAAAAACAAGGGACAAGTAAAAAACATCAGCATATATGCATGACTCAGCTGTGAATAGACGTTGAAAATAAACAAGGTGGGAAAAGACAGTAGACTACAAAAGTGTAGAAAAAATACAGAGCACTTTATTGCTACTCATGCATGCTTTTTCATGCTAAATTCAATGTGGTAGAAGAGCCAAAGCATTCCATTGTTTTATAATTTGACAACTGAAAACACTGCATTTTTGTGATTTAGCATTCAGTTTTTCAGTTATTCCCTGGTGTACCATTCAGAAAAAAACAAAAATACGTAAGTCTAGGTCTTCCCAGTAAAAATGACCTTTGCACATTATATCAAATCCAGCTGTCACAGTGCTGATGGAGGTGATCCAGTGGGATCAGGAGCAGAATGTATAAATACACATCGATTTGAGCATGAAAACCCATTGACACAGATCAAAAGGTCAGGTTGTGTGTGTGTGTTCATGTAACACTAACCAGGCCAAAACACAGAAAACATGGCAGGAAGGTCAAAATATAGAGACATGTGCTACTGCAATGAAGTTCCTAAAAACCTTATATGAGGAATGTTCACATCACACCTTGTGATCATTTTTCTGAATGAATGTGTAAAACTGATTCACCGAACTGTGCTTCTCTAAGTCAATGCTATAAAGAAGACTGTACATCTGTAAACAATGATCCCAACTAAGATGGCTCAGAAAACAGTGAGGCTGTCAGTTTGAACATAATTGATAACTTACTAATTTACAGAGGAGACACATCTGTCTTTCGGAACTGTACACACAATCATTCACGAACGCCACTTGCACATTACAGGAACTCAGCTGGGAGTTATTGCCACATCTCTGTATACGTAGTTCTGACCTCACTCCAATACATTTCCACATGTTTGGGCCAATAAAAGAGTTCCTGGGAGGCCAGCGTTTCA
The DNA here is from genome assembly GCA_030014345.1 of Clarias buthupogon. Classification (NCBI taxonomy): domain Eukaryota; kingdom Metazoa; phylum Chordata; class Actinopteri; order Siluriformes; family Clariidae; genus Clarias; species Clarias buthupogon. The sequence continues at coordinate 7,734,556 of JAQMYK010000023.1, read as the reverse complement.
GATGTGAAGCAGGCAGTCCGATCAGGGCTCCGGTGAACTGAAAAAACGTTCTACCTTGATGATGTCCAAGCACTAGTGAAACGCTGGGATAAGTGCATTAGTGTAGCAGGGGATTATATAGAGAAATAAAGAGAGGTTCACTCTCATAAAAGTGTTCTGTTATACTACACAATCAAAAGTCACAGTTTGACCTAAATATTCTTTGTATATGAAACAGAATCTAACTTTATTTATAGCTATAAAATTTACAGCCTTAAGACATGAAATGATTAGTTTCCATGTGTGATCCAAATCCTGTTCTAATGGAAAATGTACATCACAATGTTAGCTTAGTTTAGCTATGGCTTCCCATGTATTCTATACATCTCATTTTCTCTGAGTAGGCTTTTTTGTATTATTCCTATGTCTTTGAAACACATTGGAAATCATTCCTACAGTATATGCTTGATTAGCCAGTTTCTGTTTTGATTCTGGACTCACCTTACTTTCTATCTTCTCCCTGTGCGGATTCCTCCGAATTGTCCATTTTCCTGACATGCCCTAAAACAGACTATTGGATCAGTCGGCTATGTTAAATGTGAATGTACATATTGTGCCCTTAGATGGAGTGGTGTCCACACAGGCTGTATTCCAAGCATAGGCTATGGAACAATCCTCATTATACTGGTTTCAATCTCTCTCTCTCTCTCTTGTCTCTTATGTTTCTCTTGTGTTACAGTATTTTTTTTTTTTTTACATTTCTTCACCCACATCATCTCTCCACATGTTTCTTTTTATCCATCTTTACTTTATACTGATTCAGCATTTTTTTCACCAGGATGCAGTGTGGCGTTGGCCCAAATGACAGTATTTCTGGTATACGAAGAGCCAAATTTGTCTTAACTATTGGAGAAATTAAACTGACTCAGTATTTCCAGCTGAACCCTGTCATTCCAGGACTCCAGCTGTTTGGCTAGACTTGATCCCCTGCCCGCCAGTCTTTGTAAAGGTGCCTGAGTATATTTTTTCCATCCTCAGGAAGCAGGTCATTTTTTTCCCTGGCTCATGCGATGTTAAGAGTTTATTTTTGCTCCTGTCCCGGGCATATTTGCCACGGCTGTGATGTCCATTTCTTGAATCCAGGAAGTGCACTTGATCCGCCTGTTGGGAGTGTCTTGTTCATTCTGGGCAAATGACGTGTGACTCATGATTTGCTGCCTTGATCTTTGGTGGTGATCATTATGCAAAGCCTTGAATGCAGACTGAAGGGAAAATCTATTTTTGGGAAAGTGTCACATTAGGACAAGATCTGCAATTTTTATGCAGCCATGAGTATAAAAAAATCTGAAATGCATAAACTTTCTCAGGAATATGATTTCTTAATGACAATAATGAAACAACAAGTACTCATAGCACAACAGTACAACATAAAAAGGCCAGCACCGTCTTAAGTTGGTCCAGCTAACCTTCAACCTGGCACATCATCAGAGACACTATATCATAAACATGGAAATCTGTCTCATTCATAAACCCCATGTCCGCCTGCAGTAAACAGCTCTTTCTTTTTAAAGCTTGGTGGGAAAACAGATACCGTACTTTGAAATTGCTTTGATGCCATTTCAAACTACTATAGATTTATTGGAAATTGGGGGTTGGGGGGTGGGGGTTTCTTGGTGTAAGGGCAGTATCTGGTCACATTTTACGTCACCATTATTTTTAGATCATGAATGAAAGTACACAACACACAGGCGCCATGCAAATTCAATCTGGGGTGAACTAGTAAGAATTTTAAAACATTTACTCCAAGATTTAAACAGCTTACACTAAATTACTGTAGGATATTCCTTTAAAAAAGCATGTATTAACATTCTTAGCTTGTTGACAATCTCTTTTTAGTTAAACAACATGGTGCACCATGCATTCCTCATGCTGCCAGATCCACTCTTTAATAGTCTGAGTCCTGGAATACAGTATGTCTGTCCATTAAGGGAATAAACTGGTCATTCAGTACATTCAGGTAGTAAGCTGACATCATTTTATAGCCGCATAACATTTCTGAGCCTAGACCTAACCAACTGAGGCAACCCAGATCATGCCCATGATGGTCATTAATGTTTTTCTTCCGACAACATTTCTTCCATGCAGTTGACACTTCAGCACTATTGTTTCCAAGTTTTTAAAATGTGTTGGACATTCGTTATCATATAACTGCCTCCAGTGTCTACTCCAGTACAGTGGACACTATGCATGACGAATGCATCGCTTAATGCATTTCCCTTTTTACCCTGCTCATCAGATCACTCTCAAATAGGGTCAATCTGAACCCATCAGACCACATGGCCCGTCCATTACTGCAAAGTCCACTCTTTATGCTCCCCAGCAAACTGAAGTCTTTTTTTCCAAGCTGTGATCTCCATTGTCGATTTTTTTAATGCACCTTTACCAAGTGTTTAAATGATGCCCATGATGATCATTAATGTTTTTCTTCCGACAACATTTCTTCCATGAAGTTGACACTTTAGCATTATTGTTTCAAAGTTTTAAGTTTTAAAAATGTGTCAGATATTTCGTTATCTAATTCCAGTAACTTCAGCAGTCTCCTTTGTTGTTTTCTTTGCTTAATGCAGGCTCTTCATAGACTTTTCTGGCCAGGCAGTGTATTTTACTTTGTTTTAAACCAATACAACATGACACTTGTTGATTAATTGGACTATTTTTATTTCCAGGCTTTAATTGCCTGTTTTTATGCCAATACTACTTAATAAACTACTGAATCTTATTGAACCTTGCTTTGGTAGCAGCACCTCATCAATGAGCACAAATTTATGCTTGTTTTTAGAACTGTTAGAATAGACCAATTTGGACAATCATTACTTTAATGTCTTTTCCTTTTTTATCCCTAGTTAAGCAATAATAAAATATAATTTGACAGTCTATCTAGCTTTTAGATTTTAATGGGCTGCATATTTTTAATTACAGTAATTAGACACATAAAGGTTGTGTCGAACCTCATGCCCTCATAAGCACTGGCTTAGATTTTCCAGGGCATGAATTTTGGAAAGTGACATTTGAAACCCTTGTAAAATCCTGAATAAAATGCCAGACGATGTCTTGAATTTTAAATTGGAGAAGCCATTTACAGTAAATTGTGTAGACAAAGCATATTGAGAGAATTTATTCTAATAGATTTTGTGTATTAAAAAGGTAGTGAATTTTATAACATGTCCAAAAGTTTGTGGACACCTGACCATTGCACCCATACAGTATGTGCCAGAGTGTGTTTCCCATTGCTGTTTTAATAACCTCCACTCGTCTGGAAAGAATTTCCACTAGATTTTTGAACATGGTTATGTAGAATATTTCATTTAGACACTGTAGAACATGGTTGAGGTTAGTCTGTTAAAGTTATCGTGGGGTTAACAGTAGGTCAGGGCTCTGTGTAGCACTATCAAGTTGTTTTACACCTCACCAACAGTCTTGGGAAGGATAATTTCAGTCAGTGTAGAGAGTGGCATAACTCAAACAATATAATTTAAAACATGTCAGGAGTGGCCTTATTGAAAAATATTCAATGTCCGTTTTTTGTGATTCAGTGGAGAGCCATTAACACACCAAAGTTGATTAATTATCCTATAATGCTCTTAGAACAATTTTCCAAATTTTATTTATTAATAAACAACAATCCCCCAAAAAATTATATATTAATAACAGTATACATTTACTGTAACATTTAATGTTTTTACAATGCTGTATCAGTATCCAGGGTAGAAACTTGTCCCAAGTGTACTAATGCCATAAGCTAACAAACAAAACAAATTGCAATCGTTCAGGATGTATTTATTGTATTAGGATTTGTCAGTGGTTGTCTGTGTATTTGTGTTTTGCATTTGGGGTATTGCAAAGCCAGGAAAATCACAGGCCAATACAAAATAGAAAATTCATCCAACATCACCAATTAAATATGGTTTAAATGCTTGAATTTTACTTTGAATCATTGTCTATTAATTGCTTAAACATTATTAAACGTGCCAAACAGTCAGAACCATGATTAGAAAGATGGGACTAATTTAGGGAAGACAAATGAGGATCCAGACCTCCACCAAAAGCCATAACTAGATTTAGAAGGTCCTGGCAAAAAACAAAGCACCTGAAAACACTCAGCGTTTTTTCTCCTCCTCAACCTCAAGAAGTGCTTCTTTAACCCCCAGATAGGTCGTCATGCGGAGAACATGCACAGACCCTGCACACAAGAGCTCGGCTTGGCGTTTAGGTGGTCAACCACGAAATAAATAATTGCATGCACAGCTCCCCAAACCTAATAATTACATGCTGGAAATGACGGAGTTCAGGTTTTCCGTGGTCGCAATGCAAAAAAAAGACAAACTTGCAGAACGTCAAAAATGATCTTTCCCCACAATTCTTACATTTTTCCATTCCATTCCATATTATCTAAACCGGAAGTAGTGTGAAACAAGACCTCGCGTTCCCACTTTTCTAGACGTTTACTCTGGACCATATTACAAGCTTACAGGACAATGTGATCTGAGCCCAAGGGCTGCTAAAGAGGTCAGGAAGGGCAACCTGAGCATGCAGCTCTGCTCTGATTGATTGTATGCACGTTAGGAAGAGTAGTTTCCGACCACAAGCACATTGTTTTTCTTTCAATGCTAACAAGGGTCTGTGTTCTCAAAACCATTCTCTCAGCGCACATCCGGTGATTTTATGTGGTCAGAATGTTTAGCTTTGAAAATAATTTGGAGAGGTGATGTGGGAGATGGGTGTTGAGGGAAACGTGTATTCCCGGGATCATGCATGTATTTGCATTGCATTCCTCGTTGTTTGTGTTCATGAGCTTCGTGTGTGTATTGCATGGTGTGAACTATGTGCTGCAGTCTCTCTGCGGTGTGTGGTTTCAGTTTCCACATTACCCCATTTCTCAGTGTTGCTACTGGCTCTCAATGCCAATGCCCTTTCACTGCCAGATATCTGGAAAAGTAGCAATGACTCACTTTTCAGGCTTTGGATTTTTTTTCTTTTTTTGTCCCTTTTTTTTTATTTTTTTACTTTTTTGGTAATATTTATTTTAGGCTTCTTTGCCATTATAATAAGATTTTCGAAGGGCACACTTGCTGTATGCTCTAACCTCAATGTGAAAAAAATGGACAGATGAGTACAACAGATACAGTATGCAAGCGCAAGCCATGTTCTTATTCTGATTCAATCATCATTGGATCTGATGATCAGGCTTTTCTGATGATACAAAAACTGTAAAACGTTTTATGTGCTTCTCAAAGAGAGACAACAACTCATTTTCTTAGACTAGTCTTGAGGAATAGTTGTAAGGGCTGTCTGGATTACTATACCTGAGCTGTTTTATAGGAATTTTTATGTTTGTTAAGCCACACAGAGACCTATGAATCATTTAATCATTTAACCAGTGAGAAACAGGTGCAGATGATGGCAGATGATCAGGCAGGTGATTAGTAGTGTATATGGGTGATGCTGAATGATGAGTGATTGAAACAGATGAGAGGGGAGATGAGGTCGCTGCTGAAATTGTTACATAAACAACCACAATAACAAATAATCTTAAGGTGCTTTGCAGCCTGTCAAAATAAAACATCTGTTTCCATTTAATATGAAGAAATGAGTGGTGGAGCAAGACTTTTGCTCAGTACTGTATTTACAATATTACATAGTAGCTTCATTGTGAGCTGAGTGCTTAATTCTCTGTTGACCACCAACATTTTAAAAAAATTTATTCGATTTCATATGTGTGCTGTATGTTGCAGTGTCAACAAGTTGTACTGAGGGAAAGAAAGTATGTGAACACAGCAGCCTTTGCTTCATGCTGTTGTTTCAGATTAAACATATGATCAGTCATGTAATATCCCTTTTATATTGTTAATTATTTCACTGGTTCATACAATAGGATCCAGGAACCCCAGGGGTCTGAAGTTTAGCCAGGTCGTCTGTAATTTAAAAAAAATTGTTAAAGGAAACCACAATTTATTACCGAAAGTTTGCATTGTAACTAGACTGTTCAACCAAATTAAATGGGCTTAGTCCAAACCTCAATTACTGAAAAATATCTATAAATATGTTCAACTTGGAAAGCCCAAGTGTGTTCAACTTGGAAAAACTTTATTTATTTAAATAAATAGAAAAAAACTTTTATATCTCCATTTAAAATGTATGTACAGTACATATAGGTGTTTATTTACTGAAATATGATTAAGAACTTAATCTAATAATTTTACTTAAAGTAAAATAATTTCTCACAAAATAACACCTCAAGCAAAAGTTAAAAGATTTCATTTATATTGTAAAAGTGTTGTCATCTGTGTATGATCTGGCATTTCCAATTTATTCCAATATACTCAACATTAAACTGATGAAACCCTGAATTTGTGAATATCTGTATTTGAAAATAAAAGAACCATCAATAGCTTAACTACTGTAGCTTGGATTGCTTTTTCACAGTAATTTAGGCCCCAATAAGTTTGAAATGTTCAATTCAAAGTAAATATCCTGTTTGCTCAGCAGATGTGACATCACTGAAGAATTATGAGGTGCAAACAACAACATTGTTTTACTAAGCAGACATTAAAATTGAAATTGCTGAACATATGAGATGTGTCCTGAAAGGACCATACAGTCCAGAAAAAAAACTGTGTGTGTGTGTGTGTACTCACATTGTGTTCACTTAAACTATGTTCTTAGTTCCTTTACAAGTACAGTGGGTATAT
>JAQMYK010000023.1:7704192-7716238 GCA_030014345.1 Clarias buthupogon | reverse complement strand
TGTGTGTGTGTGTGTGTGTGTGTGTGTGTGTGTGTGTGTGTGTGTGTGTGTGTGTGTGTGTGTGTGTGTGTGTACTTTCACTCATGAGTAATTGTGGTTATTTTGTGTGGCTCAGGAGACCAGTCTGAACAGCACCCAACTCTTTCATCCAGCCCATTTTCTTTGCAAGGGCTCACACTTTGTTGCATGCCACAGACCCTGTCCCCTGCAAATCTCCTCTCCATCAGCACTATGATGAATTTTCCAGACTGCAGAACACACAGTAGGAAAGTTGGCATTGTTCGCTTTGTGTTAAAACGTCCAAACAAAATCACATGCATTGGTGGACTCTATGTACAGTACAGTGAAGTGCACAAACATTTCAGTGGTCAGAAGGATAAATTTCAAACATGTGAACTTTATTAGGAGCAAATCTGCTGGTTCATCATTGTACTGTAGCTGATGGGCAGCACCAGGCCTCATTAGCATCAGAGCGGCCCCACATGTAAATATTTGTGAAGGAAGAGAGGGATGAGTGAGAGACAAGCAGATGTGTGGAGGTGTTCTGGTGATCACAGATGGTGATCGTATACAGCTGGGATCTTTTGTTTTTACCTTGAATGTGTTTATGATGGAGAGCTGTTCTGAGTTTTCATCTAAGAGTTTTGGTTTAAGTCAAATCAAGTCTCTTATGGTTGTATGTTTGAGATGATTCAAGACTTTGGGTCATCTGGTTCAGATTTGAGCACCACCGTTTCTTGAGTTGATTGAGTTTTAAAGTCGTGGCTCATGTATCAGGGGAATACAATCTCAGTAGCATTGATTCAATTGTTCCAGTTAGAGTTTTCTTGAGGGTTTTCTGGTGACCTGGTGGACTTTTGGTCTTTTAGAGGTTGGGGAATCCCACAAAGTCTCTTAGGACGCTAGTGTACTGTAGGATTAGATTTCTCAATGTTAATTGGGATCTTTGGTAATTATACAGGGTCAGGGAATAGTCAGTGGTTTGAATTCTTGATTCTTTGAAGCAGTCTCTAGTTGGGACCCTCACTGCTGTTGATCTGTGTGTCAGCATGGCTGTGGTGAAGCTCCTGCAGCTTGCCTCTGAGCCAAAGGCAATGCAGTCTCATTATGGACCAGTACGCAGGGCCAGCAGCCATGGTACTGAGGTTTATTTATCTAGGCAGAAGCATCTGTACACAAAAAAGGCAAAAAGTTGCTGATATTAGTGAGAGTATTAAATCGCTGTGCAACGTTAAGGTTTCCAATAAAAAAGACTGCAGCTTCTGCACACTCTTCTGTTCTTTCCATCTGATTTCTTTTGATGCAAGAGTGAAATAAAAAAAATAATACACTTTTGATGGTAGTCTGAACTGTTTGTGTGATCGCTCTTAAAGTCTCGCCAGCAAGCAACTAAGTTTTTTTGCGAATGTTTAACAAATCATGTAAAGTGGATGAAATTTGGAATGGGAATTTGAATCAATCAGTGAACAAAATACCTCGCTGCATTCAGCATCATCATATGCTCATTAGCTTTTGTCTTTCTTGCATTTCTCCTTATTTAACGCACTCACTGTTTTTTCACACACGTGAAAAAAATAAACTGTTTCTGGTTTTTATAAATATCTTCTGGAGCATACTCCACAGGGGATAAAAGAAAGAAAACATCAAAGGCAGGATTTTAACAATGTAGAGTATGTGTCAATGTTTAAACGAGTACCATGCTAAAAAAATGACCGGTCTGATCTTTTCAAGTATGGGGGGGTGGGGAGGGGGGTTGATTGTTTGGTCTGTCTGACTGTCATAACGTTTTCCTGAGGATCCTTATAGGGATATGGATGAGGTGGCTAGGATTGGTTATTTTATCTGTACCATTCATGTCAGACATGTTTGACTGGCTCATGTCACTGTTCTAACACATGTTATTCTCGTTAAATATCTGTATTTTTACATGTTTTCTTATGCTGCACCAACTGTCTGAACTAATTGCAGTCAGTGTGTTGTCATAGATCCTCCATGGATTTTTGAATAGATGAAAGTTACCCACAATGCCATTTGACTCCCTACTGGTAAAGGCATTAAGAGGAAAAGCTAGTGGATGTTGCTTAATCTCTACCTAAAGAGAGTGATGCAACAGCACTTTAGTACAGCCACACCTTACTATTATCCCTTATGTGGTACAAACCCACTAACTTTTTAATGAAAAATTAAAATATCAAACCAATCAAAAGATTGTTACTCAAACTACTAAGCACATCAAAGACATTTCAATAGGAAAATGTACAACTTTTAAGTGGGGCTAATTTAAGTATTCCTTGATTTCTATGTCCAGTAGAAATTCATACATTTCAGTTATTTAACAGTGCCTTACAAAAGTATTAATACCCCTTGATCTTTTTCACATTTTATCATGTTACAACTAAAAATGTGAATACATTTTATTGGAATTTTCTGTAATAGGCCAACATGAAGTGGCATATAATCCAAGAGTATCCTTTACTCTGATACCCATAACTAAAATCCAGTGGAACCAATAGCCTTCCTAAGTCACCTAATTATTAACTAGTGTAATTTAATCTCAGTATAAACACAGCTTCTGTGAAGCCCTCAGAAGTTCTTCACAGAAGTTCATGAAGCATCATGAAGCCCAAATAATACACCAGACAAGTCAAGAATAAAGAGAAGTGGAGAAGTTTAAAGCAGGGTTAGGTTATAAGGTTTTAAGCTTTTAATATCTTATGAAGCACAGTTCAATACATCGTCCAAAAAATGGAAAGAGAATGGCACAATTGCAAAACTACCAGGCAGGACGGGCAAGGAAAGCAATAATTAGAGAAGCAGCTACAAAGCTCATGGTAATTCTGAAGGATCTGCAGAGATCCACAGCTCAGGTGGGAGAATCTGTCCACAGGACAACTATTAGTTGTGCAATCCACAAAGCTGCTATTTATGCAAGAGTGGAAAGAAGAAAGCCATTGTTGAAATTTGTTGTTTGAAGTTTGCGATGTCACATTGGGGACACAGCAAACATGTGAAAGACGGTGCCTTTTAACCTTTTGGCCTAAACGCAAAATGCTACGTGAGGCAGAAAACTAACACAGTGCATGGTGGTGGCAGCATCATGTTGTGGGGATGCTTTTCATCAGCAGGGACAAGGAAGCTGGTCAGAGTTGATGGGAAGATGGATGGAGCCAAATACAGGGCAAACTTCAAAACAAAGAAGAAAGTCTGAGAAACACTTGAGATTGGGGCAGAGGTTTAACTTCCAGCAACATGGCAAAACGTGGCAAAGTTCAAGGGATATGAATACTTTTTCAAGGCACTGTATGAATTAGGTTCGGTTATTATTTTATCATATGTCAAACTACATATTTTTTTTATTCTTTATATGCCGAAAATGTCTTTTTCTGTAGGCCTGATTAATGGCACTATCCACTGTTAAAAACACCAAATAAATAAAATTTCATTGAATTAAAAACTGTTCAGCTGTTATCAGTCTTGGCTAAGAGAGAGTATGCTAGATAGAGGGAAAAAGAGAAAAATTAGGAGAAAGGCCGGTCAGAGAGGAGATCCTGTGATAATATCTATAGGTGTGTGAGTGTGAATCAAGAGTCAAATTCATCTTTATTATGGTAGCCTTCATGCTATCTGTGAGTGTGCATGCCATGACACGTAGAGAAATTGTACTGATATGCAAAAATATCATAAATACTCTCACTCAGGGCTATAAACTACTACCAGTGATTGTTTTTGAAAGGAAAGCCCTTTATGCTTATTGCACTTTTTAAAAATCCTTTTAGTGAAAGGATTGTTGGCGTTAGTTGCAACAGTGTAGAAGAGGCAGTGGTTGCTTATTTGGTTGCTAATTGGATGGTCAGGTATTCAAGCCCTGCTACTTCTGGGTTGCCACTGTTGGTTCCTTGGGCATGACACTTAACTTTACACCCCATACAACCCAGTCACTCCATACAGTGCCAGTCCCAGCGTGGTTAGGAAATGGAAAGGTTGTGACAGGAAGGGCATCCAGCATGAAAGCTTGTAAATCCCATGTGTATAAAATGGACAGTGCCCAAGGGCAAAAACAGTGTAGAAAATGGCAACATGTACCTTTTCTCTCTTTCCTTTTACATGCATTATGTTACTATGTATTAGACATGAACCAAAAAGCAATTAAAGAGAAACCAGAATTACATAGCATGCCTATCGTCTTTCGTGGTGGAAAACAGTGGCCAATGACATCATCAGTCTTATCACCAAAGCAGCGTATCATTGATGTTACTGTAGCCAAGCAGGAAAGCAATTCAATGTGAGTGAAAGTGAAAAGTAGGAGGAAGACATAAAAGGAATGGTTTTAAAATGTCAAGCGAAGGTTAAAAAGGATTAACTTAACTTATCCTGTCTGCCAAAAGGCCATCGCTCCTTCTCCTTTCCACTATTTATTCAAATACTGACTTTTGTAAGTGGAAAAGTAAATTCCCAGTGTCATCATCAGTAAATGGCCTTAACCCCTTAAAGACTGAGCTTAATTTTTTTGTTATTTATTTTAAAGCATGGTGGTGGCATGGTGGCTTAGTGGTTAGCACTGTCGCCTTATACCTCCAGGTCCTAGGTTCGGCCCCTGCATCGGGTCTGTGTGCATGGGGTTTGCATGTTTTCCCCATGGATTTCCTCCAGGTTTCCGGTTTCCTCACACAGTCCAAAGTCATGCAGATTAGGCTAATTGGCAAACCCAAATTGCCCGTAATGTGTGAATGTGTGGAGGTCATAGAAATGGAAATAAATACAATGGTCACCATTGGCCTCCATGGTCCCTAATTGGACTACAGAGGTTCCTAGATGGATGGATGAATCTTAAAGCATATTATTGGTTTAGTAACTACTATAAATGTATATACTATACTATATTTGAAAACTACAGGTTTGATATTGTATAGTATAGTATACTATATTTGAAAACTACAGGTTTGATATTCCTTCATTAAATATTCCTTTAGAACATACGCTGGTGAAAGTGCAGATGATGAGACTAAACAACAACACGTATTAACTTCTTTTGCACATTATGAAATTTTTTTTTCATTAGGAAAACCTGTACATTTGCTACTTTATTCTATAATTCAATTTAATGAAATCACGTAGATTCTGGTCAAGAGGATCTGTTCTGATGGGGAGAATGTGATTCGGGTAATTATGACCTAGAAAGAATTGTTGGAGCCAGATGGTCTAGCTTGAGGATTCAAGAAAATGCACACAGAAATGCACACATCTTGTTGACAAGAGTGATCAAACGAATGGTTAGACTGGTTTAAGCTGACAGGAAGGTGATGGTAATTCAAATAATCACTTTAAAATAATGGTGAACAGAAAGACATCTCAGAATAAACAACAATGAACCTGTAGGTGGATAGGCTAAAACAGGAGAAGACCAGATTAGTTTTATCTAGTGTCAGACAGGAAAAGGAGCCCGAGACTACTATGGGTACATATTAGATTGTCTAAAAAATAAGTGCACCAAACATTGACCAAAAATGAAAGAATTTACATCTTTGACCTTGCCAAGTCTCTCCTGAATTATGCAGATCACCTGCCAATATTCTCCTCATTCTCCTCAATCTTTCCAGCACTCCCACTAAGTAGAAAACACATTCTCTTCTCTTTGATTATTCTTTGATCTCCTCAGACATTCCTCAATCTTGCCATCATTATCCTGTTTCCACAAGATTGGGGAGAACCAGGAGAGCCCTGCGACTTTGGGAATTGTCCAGGAGGACTTCAGGAGAGTACTATTAGAGAGAAGTAGCTTATTTCTCATGAAAAGTCTGTGAAAAGAATTGACATGTCCAATAATCCTGTAGCCTTTTTACTAAAAATTGGCAAGAATGAATAGATCCTTGGGATGAGCCTGAAAAGAGCCATACGAGAGCCCAGGAATTCCAGGAGTATTCCAATTTTCTCACCAAAATCACTCTCTGTGAGATTTATTGGACTCATGTATGTATGAAAGGGGCTTAAGGGTCTCTCTAATTCTTTATTGTTTTATGTGGAAGCCTAAGGTTTTTTCTATCAGAAAGTGCTAAAATGCACCCATAAATCTTGTACAGATTTGCACCTATACCGTTACATTATGGTTAGTATAGTGGCATACTGTACATCTACAAAGAGAAGGTCTGAATGTTCATTAGTTGCTCTCAGTTTGTCCTGTGGATCAGTCTTATTCGTCTGTTTTTTTACTTCACTTAACTGACAATGTCATTTCAGTCTCTGGGATTGACTGATGGATCAACTTTACCCTGATGGGCCAAATCAGTCTCAACAGCATGTTGAATGAGTGACTGACACCCAGTTGAAGTTGAAAAAAAGTACAGACTTTCTCTTTGTAAGCTAGGAATGAAGGCTGTGTATCACAGAGATGTTTTTAGACCTCCATGACAGTATTTGCTGTTTTAGTGTGTCCCAGAGGTCAGCTGTTCCTCGCACTGTGGGGTGACTGTGCTCCAGTAGGAGGTCATATTGAGTGATAACACATTCCTTTGCTGAGGTATGCATGTAGCTAATAAACATTTGTGTTCAAGCCAGTCGTGCAAATATATATATATTTTTTTCATGTGGTGACATAATATTCATTTCCAGTAAAAAGAAATTAAGTATGATGACCGAAATTATGATGTGATTTTGGTAAATGCTTATTCATGTAGTTCAAAAGAGAACTCTACTACAATTAAGATTCTTGCAATAATTGCACTGAGTTCAAATCATCATCTCACATTCTCGCACCCAGTTCCAAAATGGTGAAAACTGCAGTATATACATATATATTGTAAAATGTTCTAGAAATTAACACCATTTCCATTAAATACAATAAATAATGTTGTGGATGGCTTGTGCTTGAACCCTTTTTGCTTTCTTGCAGGGCTCTATGACTGTTTCAACATAGACACCAAGAGCCACAGAGTTATAAAGGGTCCGAAGCAGGCACAGTTCGGTTACACTGTACAGCAACACATAGCTAGCGGGCAGAAATGGTAAGATAACATTCTTCATTCATTTAATTTGTAATTTCCTTTCTTTGAAATGTGAAGTGTAATATGTACGTACAATAAAGTACATATTAAAAATACAATACTGTGCATGGTAGATTTTTGGAAAATGAAAAATCTTTTTTTTCTAGCAGGATTTCTCACGCCAGTGTTTTCTTATGAGTGCATTTTAGGTCGATTGAATACAATTCTAAGATTGTTGTTTAAACAAGAGAACATTTATTCTCATATACGTATTCATTGTTGTACTGTATGCCAAAATCCCACAAAAGAACAAATATCATGGTTTACGTGGTTAACCACCAGTAACTATTGCTCTGAGTGAAATGAGTAGGGCATCTGTCATCCATCTATATGACATCATCAGCAAGGAGATATTACAGTGTGTGCTGACCACAGAAACTGTGTTGATTATTGTGTTATGTACATCATTACATCATGGAAACTTCTAGATGACTCTGAATTCTTTTAATTATGTATGCATTCAGCATGCACTATCAAATAATTATAGAAATTCATTATAAAATGTGCTTCACAGCCCAGTTCAGCTTCCTTGCTCCATCTACAGTAAATCTCAAACATGACTTTCAGCTTCAATTTGCAAACTGTGGTATAACCGAAACATCTTTCATCAGGCTTCTGACTTTCTCCTCCATCTGGAGTTCTCTGTATTTGTTATAAGGAAGGGCAATTGTGGGGACCTCTGGAATAAGTCTTGTCTTTCCAATTGCCACCCCAAGTCTGACCTCAAATTGCATATATGAGAGGTCTCTTATGGTCGGTTACTCAATTAGACTTTATTAACTATATGTGGATTCATGCTGATTAAATCACAACACATTTTAAATAGTTAGACCGCATTCCTTTGAGTATTAAGAGCTACAGGGAAGCTTATTATGTTGCAGATCATTTTGCATCAAGGACCAAATAAGATTTTCTGAAAGTACATCCATGTCCCATATGTAATTGATATTGCTACCAAGCTCTGGTTCCCTATTTAGGACCGCACATCCAAAAACCCCAAGATACTATTGTTTCAGAAACAGCATACTGTAGGTTTTTATTATACATGAAGTAATAATGTCATTTTTAACCAACTAGACTATCTTTATACAGTATGCATCAAAATATAGAGTATTGAAATGAAAAGATGAACAATATTACCATGTTGTCATCTGTAAGTTTATTTATCCTAAAAGAAACTAACATACACACTATTAGTGTGTTGATTTACCATGGTATGGGTAGTGTAAATGTGTGTGCACCCCCTTGCTGTAGACAGTGTTCACGCAGATTCTAAAACATATTCTTCTAAAAAATTTTAACCAAACACCATCATCTAATAGCCTGCTATCTAGTTGTCTATCTGAGCTAAATGTGTCATAATACAGCTCATTATTTCTCATTAATGTTAGTAAATCCCACTGCAAAACCAGCCTGTTAAACCTTAGATTTGAAATTGCTAAATTTGTTGTTCTAATAAATGTTATTATAATTGTGCTAGCAATGTGACACTCAGAGACATAACAAAATAGAACCAAAAAATTAGCACTAAAATCCCTAAGCACATTGTAGATATTTAAATATAAATATGTTTTGTGTCTTTGAGGGCGGTTTGGCTTGAATTGGCTCTGGAATGATCCCTAGAGCTGTCTTTTACTGGATTATAATCATGGACCTTGTAATCCTTTGGATTCGGCTTAAGGAAGCTGCTGAAGGGAATTTTTCTCTGATCGAAAATAAATTGATTTGGTTATAATTATGTGATATTAAACAAAGCAATGGATTAAGGAAACAGAGATATTAATGTGAGTACTTCCTTCCCTTAAGAGTAAAGCTACTACATACACCAACACCAACCCTGTAACCAGAGAGATCTATTTTAGTAGACAATAATGATTTGAACTAATTTGCCGCCTTGAATAATCACGATGACATTCTGATTGCTCTCCAGACCAGGAGGAAAAGTCTCTCCAGTTTACATTCTCCACATAGCTTAGTGTAAGTGCTTAATGCCAGACCTGTACTTGGAACTAGAAGGTTTGTTGTAAATTTAGTTGGGCTGATATTTCAGGACATCAACAAAAATCTCCTTATTTGAACAGCAGCCAAATAGTCCAGCTCTTTTTCTCTCTCTCTCATCAGTCAAAACACATCTGGAAATGATTTTACTAGGAAATGTGTGTATGCCCGGCATCTGTACATGCTGCTGTCTGTGTGTGCGTGTGTGTGCATGTGTATGTGCATGTGTGTGCGTGTGTGTGCGCGTGTATACCTTGTGTGCCCAGCATCTGTACTCTGTACTCTGTACTCTGTACTCTGTGTGTGTGTGTGTGTGTGTGTGTGTGTGTGTGTGTGTGTGTGTGTGTGTGAGCGCGTGTGTGTGAGACAGAGAATTGGGGGTGTGCCAACACTCATTGTTCAGCACACATTTGACCTTTTCGTTTTTTTTAACAAAAACTGCACACTAAAAAGCTAAAAGATTGCTTTTTTTGTCACACAAGCATCACAAACATACATCGATGTACTGTACTGTAAGTGCATAAACCGTTTATTATGACCCTATGAGGCATTGTAGAGAAACCTCATTGTCATATGCATTTACTGACAAAGAATACCAATACTACACCACAATACTAGATTGTCAAAGTGCCTACAGACTCTATAGAGCTAATGGAAGTCTACGCAATTGGTTACATTATGGGGAGTTGAAAATTAAAACAATATTTATATATGTCAGCATCAGGAAGCTTGAGTGTTTGCACTGGCTGAGCTCTAGGTGATAGGAAATGGGAGGAACAGTAGCTAATTGTCAACTTGGTGTAAGGCTACTTTTGATCGGTCAGGACAAGGGAAACGCTTTAGGAGCTAAGAGACACTCCTGGCTCATAGTGAATGTAAGACAGTGTGTGAGACGTGCAGTGCACTCAGGAAATGTCTTGATAACTACTTTCAAATAACATGTCAGGTCCCCAAGAAAGAGAAATCTAGTTTTTCCCCCCCTTTTCCTTCCTCCTACGCTGTTATATTAAACTGGATCCCTTGAAAGCAGCTGTAGAACATATTTAGCAGCTTGAATCTGACTCATAATGCCAATGTTAGGTAATGCCAAAGAAGTGAGAGAGAGTTGGACAGGCTCCTCCTGCCTACCCTTCCTACACAAGAACTAAAATAATGATTTACGAATGTCAGCAGTTATGGAACAGAGATTCAGTCTTCCTTTCTTTCGCTGACCCCTACCACCACCAGCAGCATTGCTGTTTGTAAAAAGGTCAAATTCTCTTTCTGAGTTTCGGAGGCACAGTAAGGGTCTGAGAGAGAGTCTGGCAACGCGTATTAGTTGCCTGTGGTTAGTATCTCTCAGAAGTACATGGACCTCAGAGGTGTCTTTTTCCATCAACTTTCATGTCTTGGCAAGATGTTGAAACACAGCACATTTGGGGTCGGTTCTGGGCTCCCAACCCCCCACTCCCCCCATCCCACCATCCCCAAAAATACTACAGTTCTTAGTAATTCAAATTCAAAGTCTATTTGTCACATACACAGTCATACACAGTACGATATGCAGTGAAATATGCTTACAGTACGACCACCAGTGACCTTAAAAAAGAAAATTAAAGCTTATAGATAAGAAATAAATATGAATAAAAAGAAGTACGATAGAAAATAAATTTAACTAGAATAAAAATAGAAATATACTGTACAAATAAGAACATTCACAATATAGCAAAATATAGAGAAAAAATATACATTTGTAAAAATGTAGAAATTTGGTGTAAAGAAAAAGACTGAGGGTGTGCAAATATGCATAAAAAGTGTCTTATTAAAGTGACTTATTAAAGTGTCTTGTGCAATGGTCCAGAAAAGAAAACATAAATATGTAAGTGTAGGTGTGCATGAATGAAGTGTAAGAAGTGTAGACTACAAAAGATGAATTTGTGCATCATCTGCAATCTGAGACAATTTAAACATCACAGCCTATTTTTGTTTAATTATGGGTTAAGAGCTCTGTAACTATCAATTTACAAGTACCAAAATCTATGTTCCACAAATTCCTGCACCGAGTAGCCAGTACTGTATGTGTTGAAACAAGCAAGCAGGTACAGTACACTGATTATCACTCCAAGATACAGTACATACTGTAGCTAGCTGTAAAATGTAAAATCATTAAACAGCTAAGCAAAAGTAAAAAAAATAAATAAATACAGCTGCTCTAAACATGACCATAAATTAGATATTTTTTCTATAAAGCCAATAAAAGATAATGCACTTTAAACACTGGGCTCTAGCATGTTTTTGCCCAATATGTGACAAATGGCGCTAAAGTGGTTTCAACTTTTATGGGATATAAAATTCTGTTGGTGTATGAACAATAGATGAGTTTAACATATCCTGAACGTTTTTTTGAGGAATTATCTGAAACCATTACATAAATTTTAGTCAATTTAGATCTATTGCACAGATGGCTAGTCTAAATGGTAAAGTGACTTCTTGGTGCTTCCTGGAATTTCCTGATTTGACAATTTTTCATATTAGAACTTCTATTGGTTAAAGTGGTGGAAATAGGTGTTACATTGGGTGTGCAGAAAATTCTCAGTGTTGATTTAACTCATCCAGTCCAATCATACCTATACAGTACAGTATATGATGTTAATATACACTGTATGATGTTAATTCAAAACTGCTAATTTTGTAGTGAGGAATGTAAACCATGGCATTTATGGAGCCATTGATTATTGCAGACAATATAATATGTTAATATTTAATAGTGTTATATTATTATAACACTATTAACTATTACTGTATATTATGTCGCCGTCACCCTTGGGTTGCTCATCAGAAACATTTCATTCATCATTCATTCATTCATCTCATTGTTATTTAGACACATTTTTCTCACACATACACACTTCCATAAATTTTCTTTATGAAAATGGAATGGTCTTTTATTGAAATGGAGTCAGTCTTTCTCTTTTACAACTCAACAGACTTCTCTAATGATAATCGTAGCTGAACACATAGGCATAGCTGAC
>JAQMYK010000023.1:7693801-7704092 GCA_030014345.1 Clarias buthupogon | reverse complement strand
GTCTTGGCCCCAAGGGATGTGGCCCCCGCTGCAGTATGCGTCCCTTATTTTTTTGTATGAAAAGTGGTAACCCTAGCCATACAAGACATTATTACATTGCATTATATTACATTATATACATCCTAGCTAGTTAGAAATTCAAACATGCTAATCAAAACCTCTGAATTAAAAGTTAAGTAAGGTCTGAATGGTAAGATGAGGAGAAGTGACTGTTAACTGAATATTTAAAAAGAGATTTCCTGTTCATTTTGTTAACTTAAAACATTTAGTGTATCATATGCCACTGACAGGTGGAATTTGTGTAATGTCCAAACTGGGTGGGAAAAGGAAAAACACTTAAGGAGATCTGGATCCTGAATCCCAAGTCGACTATACTTCACAGTTAATGTAAAAGAAGAACTGTTTCCTTACATCCATCTCAAGCCACTCACTTCCACTTGCAAGTAAAATCTGACCAATTCCTCTAGATTTGATCATGTTTCAAGCCCCCACTGCTTTAAACAGCTATAGCTTTGTGCAGGTCTCAGGGTCCTGTGCGGATGTTTTACGTGCAGAATATTTTTCTGGGATGATGAATGTGTTGTTTATTCCAGGAATCATGTAGTCTGGGGAAGCACTGGGTTGTTTGGGATCTTTGAAGTGGGAAGAGCTCTGTAGGAGGCGAGCCACATAGCTGTACATTCCATTCATGCACCTTAATTCCTGCTGACATGCAATGAATGTTAGGTTTACGTCAATGAGTCTTTTACTCACAGAATTTTATTTAATTTGTTATCATGAACAAACATAATGTATTATAACTAATTAATAACAACATTAACAAGGTTAACAAATAACAGCATTAACAAAGTTAACAATTAACAACATTCACAAGGTGAATAATAACTATAGTTTGAAAGATTTTTTAATAATAAACCAAAATAAACAAAATGCAAAACTGTGATGACCACAGTTTTGTGCCATCAACAAATCAAATTAAGCTCATAAATGTTAACATGACCAAGTTTGAGTGGCAAACTCTAATAACATATGGAGACCAAGGGCAACATTTGGTACAGTATCATGCTGCTAGATAAATGTTGTTAATTTATGTAGTCTTGCATGTTCGATGGTCTGCGAAACTCAATGCATGTCCTTACTCAATCCTGAATTTAATTTTTTTTTAAATTACCATATTTTGACCAAAAACATTTACAATACAACTTGAGATATTTACTTATAAAATAAATACTCCCATCAGCCATCATGCCCAATATTGTATAGGTTCCCTTTGTATTACTGGGGTGGCTCTGGCTCCTCAGGGCAGAACTCCACCTTGGGAGGAGCCTTAGATGCCCATGATCCTGTCACCAGTTTACAGTTTACTTCTATGAAAACATGTAGAAATATTGTTAGGCTATTGTGTACCTGCAATGGGATCAATATGAAATCTTGAAATTTTAAGTTACCATTTGTTTTTTAAGGATTACCTTTACTCCTGGTTGAGATGGGTATGTACAAAATAGAAACATAACTATTGGAACAGCTTGTGATGTTCAGGAAGCAGCCATGCAAGTCATTCAAGTCATGACACTATATTTACTCTGCTTAACCTCTTGACTAATATTGTTGGATCATGAGCAGATGCCTTTTTTTCTCTTGACTTTAGTCTTTAGTAGGGGTTAATCTTAGTTCAAGAACTTTTGTAGCTCATCTATGTATTCCTTCCCAATTCCAATCTAGCCTTTTGATTCTTAATGCTGATACGTGGTGGCTTGCATCTTGTGATATGACTTCTACACTTCTGCTCTCAAAGTTTTCTTTGAATCCCCGCAATGTGGATGCTGTTGGTGATGTCATTTTCTGTTATTTTTGAGTTTTTCTTCACAGCTCTAACACTGTTTCTGTCAGGAATTGCTGTTGTTTTCCATGGCCAACCTGTTCCATATCTGGCTGTTAGTATACCAGTAGCTTTGTTCTTTTTCAGGATAGTCCAAGTGTCCAAAGTCCAAGGCTGTGTGTATTCAATAGCTTTGATCGAGTTTCCTTTTTTTTCTTTTCTTGCTTTTTCACCATAGTCCTCTAAACAGTAGACTCTAGTCCTTACTGTATGTTGGTTCACCCTTTTTAACAACAACCAGCTATTATTAGTATTAGTAATTATTGCAAACTATTAAAGGAATTAAACAGGTAATGCAATAGATCAGCCAATAAGAAAAACATGGTATTCATATGTTTAAATATATGCAGATAATATGATAATATATATACACACTAATATCAAAACCACAAAACATAGCCTAAAGACTCTTGCAGAATTTCTTCTGTCGCCATTTACCCAGTCTGTTTAGATAGGAACAGAATCTGAGTTCAGAGAGAAAGAAAGAAAGGGAATGACTTAAAAAAGGACTCGTGAGTTAGCAGTAGATCAGGAGTGGAAACACAGCTGATTTTGGTTAGAGCTTAGGAAATAGGCACGTAAGAAATATTTTTTTCTGATCTACACTTCTGATATGTCTATATTTTGTTTTCCATTCTTCTGCATGCACCATTAAAATACAATGCTGTTAGCAGTGATATCTGTCCCTGTTAAACGAAGTTTAAAGCCTTCTACACACACAATTTACATTTGTCTGAGTCCTAGATATAAGTAGAAGCTGAGTCTGCATATTCAAAGCAACTTAAAATTAGGCCTCCTATAGTCAATGGCTGTTTAGTATATGGACTTAGTGTGATTAACCAGAAATTCCTTACTATGTTTGTAGAGCCCTTGAAGCACGAGTGAGTAGATGGAATGAGATATACAGTACTAAAATACCTCACAGAATGGACATTTATGTAGTGATAAGTTTTTGAGTGAATTTTATGGTGTGTTTTGACATTCGTTTGGGTTTTAGGGAGAGTCAAAAGCAGCATGAAGACCGTAGAGCTCTATCTTTGCTGCAGCCGAAACCATTATCATACATACTTAATGGGTTGGTTTAGAAGGTCAGACCAATAAATCCATTTTAAAATGCCCAAACAACATCCACAAAGAGAGTAACACCTGAGTAGCATTGCCCTTATGTTCTCTACTCACTCACTCACTCAATTGAGAATTGGGGCACAAGCCGGTGTACAGCATGGATGGAGTGCCAATCCATCGCAGGGCGCATATAG
Source organism: Clarias buthupogon (assembly GCA_030014345.1). Taxonomy (NCBI): domain Eukaryota; kingdom Metazoa; phylum Chordata; class Actinopteri; order Siluriformes; family Clariidae; genus Clarias; species Clarias buthupogon. The sequence goes on along the minus strand of JAQMYK010000023.1, from coordinate 7,700,954 downwards.
TACATTCACACACTATGGGCAATTTGGGAATGCCAATTAACCTAATCTGCATGTCTTTGGACTGTTGGAGAAAACCGGAGCACTCGGAGGAAACCCACAAGCACAGGGAGAATATGCAAACACTAACCACCACACCATCATCCCGACTATCCTGTCTATAAGATGAAAAATAATCACACAACAGACGCTTCACAACTATAAAATGTTATTTCAATTAGAAATTACACATTTCCTAAGTTAAAATGAATGCTAATGCATTAAAATATACAGCATCAGCAATTTAAAATGGGAGTATAGTGTCTGGCCAGTTCATGTTTCTGAGCCATGGAAAAATGTTCACAATGTCCTATTATCGTTCTTTTTTTAATTTCTCAAATTCAGACCACATTTGGGACATTGTGGGATGTTTGGATTGTGGTATATGTGTGTGTGTGTGTGTGTGTGTGTGTGTGTGTGTGTGTGTGTGTGTGTGTGTGTGTGTGTGTGTGTGTGTGTTAATACATGAAGGTGTTGAAACAGCCTGTCACTCTTAAGCCTTTAACTGTTGATACCTGAGACGTTTGGCTTCACATCCCTCCATGAGCGAATGGGAATAACATTCATAGTGTAGTAATCCTTCCTGCCACTTTTTTTTTTCTTAAACAAGGACTTCGCTGTACATATGTTCTGTGAGAGAACATGTATTGACTTCTGGTTGCTCATACTGGGAATGTCCACTCTTGCCCTCTTGGTAGCAGTGGTGTACTTGACCCTAATGAGTCACACACTAAATGGTTTAACAGCTTGCCATATCTCTGGCCTGGAAGATGCAAAATCAATGGAAGCTATAAATCAGAGGAAAATAGCAGCCTTCTCTCTCAGTAACACAGGTCTCAGGTATCTTTATCCTAAGCTGAACTTTCCTGGGTAACATTTAGTGCTAGAGACAGCAAAAATGTCAGTAGTAATCACAATATCCTTGGCCATCAAAATATTAGCAGCATCTGAATTCATGCAGTTAATATTATTACCAGACCGATGATGATTGTTTAAAAAATTCAACTTGTTTTCGTAAAACATGGGTATGTAGCATGTTGAAGGGCTTAGGGGCCCGACATACTGTACTGTATAACCTCTGGCCTTGTCTGGATCTATAATAAAGAAGTATTGAGTGTCAGTCCACTGAGCCGCTGTCAACTGAGCTACTGAATAGAAAAGTGTATACCACTCTCTAACTCCTACTCTCTTACATACAGTATGAAACCCCTAACAGTTAATGTCCATGACATGTTTAAATATGCTTGAGCCTACTGAAAGGTCAAACCATTTATCACCATCATGCATAACATATACTAAAGTGGTACGGTTTTGTGGTCGATAAGAAACTCTTAGCACTACAGTAGGTCTCATGTTTTATTGGGTGTATGTCTGAAATACACTGGAACAATTTACATAAGTGAGAAGGAAAGCTTTGAAAAATTAAACCTCTTTGAACAGTCGGCAAATTCTCATTTCAGTCCTAAATGGACAAAAGCTGTTGCTTTAATGAAAATCTAACGTTTGATGGCAGGAATTTTCTCTGCAAAATAAAATACAGGCATAAGTCATAAAGTCTTCAGGCTTTTGCAGAAGAAAGGGACTTGTTCGCTATCTGGCCTACAGAAACATGCTTCACTGCTCCCTTAGTTGTTTTTCTTTTGGGTTTTAGAGACTCTCTAAAGGTGCAAGGTCACTCTTTGGGATTGTGAAAATACATCACTGATGGGAACACCACTCTCAGGCCTTACATTTGGTACTCCCAATGTTCTGAGTGCTTTATAAAGTATTCTGCTGACATTTATGGGTCCACAGTAACCTGAATGTATGTACTGTCGAGCTCAAGAGGATTTTCTTCCTCCTATGAGACACTAAAATATTTGCCATCTGCTAAATGAAATGAATAATGTGTGAAAGGTCCTGGTAGAGTTAAACTCCCTGAAAGGTGAAATGATTCCTCTGTAAGTTTTTGACCTAACACAATGCCTGCTGTGTGCCTGTCATAAAAGAATAAGTGTTCAGTCTTTTTATCACAATATTTAAACATTTCGACACGTGTGTTGGAAAAGGTAGATGTCTCCTGATGTGTGTGCCTATCTTTTCTCACTGGAACAAAACTTATTTTTAACATTTACAAGCTATAAGGGAATAAACTGTGCTTATGTTGTCACTTTGGATCACAGCTCACAGATGTAAAGTGTTCCATATCACACACTCTGTTCTGCATGTTTTCACAGACAAACGCACTAAATCTGCATGAAAATTACACTACAATTCCAATGCACACAAACTCATACGCTACGGGTAATTTGGGTACACCCATTATCCTAAGTTGCATTTCTTTGGACTGTGGGAGGAAACCAGAGTATCTGGACGAAACCCATCAAGTGTGGTGAGAACATGCAAACTCCATGCACACAGACCCCGAGGCAGGAATTGAACCCAGACCCTGAAGGTGCAAGGTAACAGTGCTAACCACCGTGCCGCCACAGATCATAACATAAAGCAAAATCTTCAGGCTCTCTGGTTTAATTCTGGGCTCAGGTTAAGGCTTGATGCAAAGTTTGATGTGTTCTTCCTGGGTCTACATGCATTTTTTTTTTTTTGTCTAGATGTGGATACATGTGGATCGGCAGCCCACAAACTGCAAACACCACATACACATTCAAGGAGGTGCAAAACACTAAGCCATCCCCCAAAACACTTGGAAACAAATGTGAATGTTATTTCTAAAAAAATATGAACAAACAGAGGAACCTCACTTAAACCACTATAATCAGACCCATAAATATTAATGAATGAATGCTGTAAGCAGGGGCAATTGTAGAGTCTGTTGGGGAACTATGGGCAAATTCTAGAGTCTGTTGGGCGAAGATTTTCAGGGGGCCTCTCCAACCAGCATTCATCATCATTATCTTATAAATAATAATAACTATTTGTGAGCCCTTTGGGGCCCCATACTGGCCTCAGATCCCAGGTCTATTGTACATTTAATCTTAACCAGATGCCATGTGAAACCTGAAACTGATATTTAATATCCTATTTGTGTCTTTTTATTCAGAAGAATATATTAATTCTCAGATATTACTCATTAAATTGATATTTTTGGAAAATAAAGTACATATTTAAAATGGGAAGAGTACTGTAGAACAATTTAGACATACACAAGTATACGAAATAGTAACACCGTATAGCTTTATTATGAATCACAATTTAAAACAAAAAAAGTGCGTGTTTTTTTTTTCATTTGTTTGTTTTTAAGGTTGTTGGTTGGAGCGCCGTTGGAAACGAATGGCCAGCACCAGACAGGTGATGTGTATAAATGCTCATTAAGCAGAAGAACCCCTGGCCCCAGCTGCACAAAGCTCAATTTAGGTATCTATCTCTATCTCTACTACGCATTCCAGTGGCTCTACATAAATGTACAGTCATTTATGTAGATGCACTTTGAAGGCATCACAATGCTTTACTTCTGCCAGTGTTATTACTTCACTAACCATTTCTTAATAAGTCTTAGACTTGTTGTTTTGGGTAAAGTAATACCAGGCAGCGTTAGGTGTGAAAAACTATAGGGGGGAACAATCACTGTGATTTATTCTTTCCTCTGTTTATATACATTTTGACATCTGTTCCTGCACGTGTCAGACATCTGTCATGGTTTGTATATGTGGATGCAGCAGTATGTGGACACTGTGTGTGTTTCTGTGGGAGTTATATAGTTTACAGAGTCTGCATGCTGTGGATTTAGCTGACACTGGCTAGACAGGCTGTGAAAATGACATATGGTACATATCTTTTATGGTCAGGTGTTGTAAAGACTCTTAAAATTCTAGCTTGTCTTGTTTTAGAAATTTGTCTCATATTGCATTTTTTATTTGTTTTCTTTAAGGAAAGATATCTTTGACAAATGTCTCTGAACGTAAAGAAAAAATGAGACTAGGGATGACGCTCACCTCCAATCCTAAAGATAACAGCTTTGTGGTAAGTAAATATGTTTTTCAGTTTCTTCCATCTTCACATCATACATAATTTATAATTTATTCAACACCAGGTAACTCTTAAATTTTAGTTATTTATGATATTTAAAAGAATGCTGCAGCTTTTTTTTTCACCTAGTCCCTATTCACTGCACCTGTAATGTGAATAAAAAGTGAAAAAAAAAAAAAGAAAAAAAGAAAATGTACTTGGAAAAAGATCTGAAAAGAGATTTTGGAGAAGAGAAAAGATATCTAGAACAGATATCTAGAAGATATGTAAAAAAAAAAATAAAAAAAAAAGAGAGAGAGGAGACATTTGAAAAGAGATCAGAAAAGAGAAGTTATTTGAGAGAGAGAAAAGGAAGATATCTGAAATCATTATATTTAATAGTGAAAGAGTATTTTCCTACACACACATACACACACAATGTGATGAGAACTCAGGATTGGGGTTAAACAGATGTGTAGCCATAAAATTTGTAAGATTAATCAGAAAAAAAGGCAAGGGAGCATAAAGATTATACTTTAGAGTAATAGAAAAAAGTCATGTGCTCTGCTGAGTCCAGAATGATCTTAGTCCATACTGCTGGCTACAGTACATCAGGATAAGAAGGGAAGCACATCACGCAATGGACCCAACATGCATAGTGCCCACTGTCAAAGCCACTGGAAGCAGTGTTATGATCTGGGGCTCCTTCAGTTGCTCAGGTCTAGGCTCAGCAACGTTATTTGGCAATAAAATGAAGTCAGCTGACGACCTGAATGTACTGAGTAGGTCATCACATCAGTGAAGTTTTTCTTCCCTGTTGGCAGAGAAATAATGTATTGCAGGAATATGATTGTGAAAGAATGGTTCAATGAGCATGAAGAAACATTTTCACACATGAACTGGTGACCATATTGTGTGCAGTATTCAAAGCTAAAATTGGTTGAATGAAAGCTTAGAGTGTGTGACTTCTTTTTTTTTTCGGCCAGGCAGAGTATTTACAGTATACTTGTTTTCTCTTAGGCAGCAAAGTGTATTTCTGAGCATAAACATTAGCAATGATACTAAAAGAGAGGTTTGACTTTCAGGCATGTGGTCCTCTCTGGTCATACGAATGTGGTAGCTCCTACTACAGCACAGGAATCTGCTCCAGGGTCAACGCCAGCTTTAAATTCTCACGCACCATCGCTCCAGCTTTCCAAAGTAAGCTCAGCACACCTGCACACCTCCTGCACTTTGACGTAACTAGACAACTTTTTGGGTAGAGACCATTTTGGTGTGGTATTCCTAGATTCCCTTTTGATCATACCAGCGTTTGAACATGACCTTTTTGAGATGTGAGCAATCAAAGAGAATGCAGAATTCCATTCTTGAAACATTTAAAAGCTATAAAGCTTGAATGCCATCACTTGCTTGAGTTTGTAGAAACTGACAGCCTTGAAAGCGTCTCCACTTGTGGTATTTTGATTTTAAACAAAACTCACCTGAGTCACAACAGTCTAATTAGCAAATTGTCTCTTGGTTGCATTTTTCTTTTCCAGGATGCGAGACTTATATGGATATTGTTATAGTCCTGGATGGATCTAATTCCATTTATCCATGGTATGAAGTGCAGGACTTTCTCATCAACATCCTACAGAAATTTTACATCGGACCAGGGCAGATACAGGTATAGTTTATAATTAGTCATGTACAGAACATACTGTAAAAAGCTAGACACTGTGTAACCACAATTGAATATACTTGTGTACTGTGTATATAAAATAATTCTACATTACATAATTAAATGTATAAATGTGTAGGTTGGTGTGGTACAGTATGGGGAAAAGGTGGTGACAGAATTCAACCTAAATGATTACCGCTCAGTGGAGGAAGTGGTGAAGGCAGCTCGACAAATAGAACAGAGAGGCGGAGAGGAGACCAACACTGCATTGGGCATAGATGTGGCACGGTACTATGAACGTTACACATACATAAGGAACCAGGGATTATGTGACATACCTACAGTTTAAGTATATGACAAGTTGTCATATTTCTACTAGTCGATTATTTCTACTATTTGCCTTACTCAAATGGGCTACAAAATCCATTATGTAACCTGACATTCTCAATGCCGCAGATAGTGTCATACAAAATACTTTGAACATTTATACATGCTTGTACAGATGTACTGTATATGGTCTATAATGCATAGGCGGCACAGTACTGTAGTGGTTAGCACTGTCGCCTTGCACTTCTTGGGTCCGGGTTCAATTCCCGCCTCAGGGACTGTGTGCATGGAGTTTGCAGTTTCTCCCCGTGCTTGGTGGGTTTCCTCCAGGTACTCCAGTTTCCACCCATAGTCCAAAAACATGCAGGTAAGGCTAATTGGTATTCCCAAATTGCCCATAGTGTGTGCATGAGCGTGTGAGTGTGTATGTGTGTGCCCTGTGATGGATTGGCACCCAGTCCAGGATGTACCCTGTCTCATGCCCCAAGTCTCCTGGGATAGGCTCCAGGCTCCCTGTGACACTGTATACAGGATAAAGCAGTATAGACGGTGAGTGAGTGATATAATGCATATTGCATTGCAGGACTCTTATGAGGAAGTGTTACCTTATACTGTACATTTACAACTTACATTCAATACGTGTAACTGTTTCTAGCATAATTTAAGTGTATAAAGTGTATATCTTGTGTAATATGTGTAAAGCACCTAATTTTGTTGGACTACCCACATGTTCCAATGACAATAAAGACTTTCTATTCTATTCTATTCTATTCTACATTTACTGTACATGTACTGTACAGTGGGACAAAAAAAAATTTAGTCAGCCACCAATTGTGCAAGTTCTCCCACTTAAAAAGATGAGAGAGGCCTGTAATTTTTAATTATGACAGACAAAATAAGAAAAAAAATCCAGAAAATCACATTGTAAGCTTTTTAAAGAATTTATTTGCAAATTATGGTGGAAAATAAGTATTTGGTCAATAACACAATTTAATCTCAATACTTTGTTATATACCCTTTGTTGGCAATGACAGAGGTCATTCTGTTTTCTGTAAGTCTTCACAAGGTTATCACACACTGTTGCTGGTATTTTGACACAGACTTTAAACTGCCTCCAAAGATTTTCTATGGTGTTGAGATCTGGAGACTGGCTAGGCCACTCCAGGACCTTGAAATGCTTCTTAC
>JAQMYK010000023.1:7654506-7665889 GCA_030014345.1 Clarias buthupogon | reverse complement strand
CCTTGCCGGGAGCAGCCGAAAGACCAACAACAACCATGAATCTAATTCTTCTAGTGAACTGTATCAGCTTTTTTTTTTTTTTTATCCAGTTAACTCAAGATTTTTCTGATGAAATGTTTTTTTTTTTTTTTTTTAAGAAATTTGGCACCTTGTTTATGCTAATGCTAACTTCTGTTAGTCTTAGCTGTTGCACCTAGCAAGAAAGCAGAGACATTGTTTAAATGTAAGACATACAGTACATTCTGTATGAATCAATGTAGTCTTAAGTAAATAATACATAAGCTACATAAACTCTTATATTATTTATATTAAAACACTTTAAATTTATTATCTTCCTAATTTCATGTTTTGAAAATGAAATGCTATCAAGTGTAGCAGATAACAGGCTAGGCTAAATTTGCAGTACTTTCACTGCACACTTTGCTACTCTTATACAAGTAGTTATTTGTATGCCTGTTAATCCTTCTACTTTAATGCTTTTTTATAGTTCTTTTCCCAGTGTACAATGTCTAAGTGTGTGTATGTGTGTGTGTGTGGCTGCTTTGCTTTGAGGCCACAGGCTTACAGCAGCTTATTGAAGTCTTTACTGCTAAACCCTGTGCGAAAGCTTGCACTGTTGGTGTTGGAAGGTTTTTTTTTTTTTTAATACAATGGGGTACATTTTCCCCCATGTGAGCCACAAAAACTCACTCATGTGTAATTACTGTTAGCTCACAGGATGCCTGGGCAGTTTTTCTGCAGCAGTGATAAAATCATATTTATGATCAAATCTAGACAGAGTATATTTTACCTACCTGCCTATGTCCCTCTTTTCTCTCTTTTTTTCTCCTCCAGGTCACTTTCCGTTTGGAGTTTGAATTTATTAGCTCTGTGTTGCTGGACCATGTTCGGGTCATTCTGGCGGCTGGAAGGTAAAAAGCTCTCATAATAATTACGATTAAGACTCAGCAGTGACCTTTTGTCCTGTCTAGGTTGGTTCTTCTGATCTTTTCTGAAAAAATAAGAAATGTAGTTTTATTATTATTATTGTTACATACATATGATAGTTAATCTATCATATAGATTAATAGTTAATAGATTAGACAGATCATGGCCACTACTGAATACATTATATATACATATAGTACTGTATGTATTACAGTGAATCAAATTTTGTAATCCTTTTATCAGGTCTATCACTGTTATTTACTCAGGCGGTTACTAGACTCAAATATTATTGTTTCCAGACATTTCATTTTTATTATGGCTTTCTCTATTATCTAATTTTTGCCATTTTTGGTCAAATATTATACAGAAAGCATTAGGATATCTATTTAAATTACAGAGACTTAAGGAAATTGTTGGTTTGGCACTGCCAAATTTTGAATTATGTTTTGGCTTGCAGAATGCTAGCTATGCTGGTCTTAGGTTATTCTGACTCTTTGACCCCCCGGAAGCAGCATCAACTGCTATAGCCTCAGAATATCATCTTACTGCCCACCAAAACCTCTTTCTTTTTTATTAAATCTGACATCATTATGAATCATGCTCTTCTAGACTTGCCCAAGTACCTACAAAACATGTCCAAGGTCTTAGAAATCAGTTCTTCTATGATGAGACTTTGCTATTTATAGCCTTTTCAAATGACAATTATGTGGTCTGATGCTTTGAGCATTTGTCACAGGAACTCTGCTGTGCCTATTTAGCACCACAGATCACAGCAGAAAAACAAGGCATCATCAGAAAACACATGTGCAGTTACTAAGCTCATGTTGATATCATTTCCGTCATACATTCTTAAAAATATGTTTTTTGGCACTTCTTAAAGTTTCTTCAGAGAAACATTAGGATTGTTGAAGAAACTCTTTATAAAATTTTACTATTGGTGGCATTTTAGGAAGATGTGTGTGTGTGTGTGCACTGAGAGAGAGAGAGAGAGAGAGAGAGAGAGAGAGAGAGAGAGAGAGAGAACTTCCCCCACTTCATTGTGACAAACCTTTAAACACTTTAAGAATTTCCACATGGGACTAAGTGTCACTTGACTGTTCCAGAGCCTGGTTTGCTAACAACTCAATTGGGCTATAAATGTAAACTATCATGTCCATACTAATCATCAATGACCTTCGATGCTTTGGAGAAATGTGAAAAATGCACATTAATGGAGAAAGCTACGTAGAGTTACTGGAGCACATCATATTCTTTGTCTCCTTACAGTGATGGAGAAGAAGTCGCTTTACACGACAATAATAATGACATCTTCTACAAGCTGAGATATGAGGCTGACTTGCTCTTTACAAGGTAAGTCAAAGTATGAGTCTGTACAATATGCAATAATCTGTAAATTTAAATGGTGTTAATGAGAAATTTAATTTAAGTCCATGTGTATCTCTGTAGAGATTCCAATCCATCACATTGGGAGCTCAAAGCCAATCTAGGTCTGGAGAAAGCAGAGAATCTACGTCCACCCTTTAACTTTACTTTCCAAGTGAGCCCATTCACCTGCTCTTTCTTTTCTGATATTTGGTGAAATGAGAAAGAAATCAAATACCAATTTGATGTCATGTGTTTTGTACTGTTCAGATCCAGAACCTCGGCTACTTCCCAGTGAGAAATCTACAGCTCAATATTATGATCCCAGAAGTGACAAAAAATGGGAATCGCTTCTTACAGATCCAACAACTTCATATAGACCAGGTGAGTTTATGTTCAGGCTATTATCTTGTTTGATAAAGTTGTTGGATATCATGATTATCTATAATGATGCCACAGTCATCTATGGCCAGAAACCAAGGGACCAAAACTGTTCTCTCTAGATTGAAGAAGATGGCATACTCTCTCCCCATTTGTCAATTACAGTAACACTATACAGTACTAGGCACCTTTGGGCTCATGCATGCAGAAGAGGGCAGAGTGTGTTATGTACAATGCCTTGAGACATAGCATAAGCAGCAGTTCAAAAAGCTGTTGGAAAACATGTCTCAATGGCATAAAGTCATATATAATAAAGAAGATCTAAGTAATGGGTGGGAATTGAAAAAGGTGATCACATGGAAAAACGGAAATCCATGACAAACCTGTCATAAAACTGCTTTTATGTTAAACATGTCGAAATAAAGAGACTAACCAGACTCGAATAATTTTTGCGTGTATGTGTGTTATGAGGAATGAACACCACACTTCATAATTCAAACTTTACATCTTTCATTTTTTAAATGCAAGCATGCTGTATTTAATGTACAGTATCACATTAATTAAGTGAGAATAATGATGATATACTTGTTCAATCCCTTTAGTCTATTGTATCAATGCACTTAACTAGCTAACTAGCCTATCAGTTTTTACATTACATTAGCTATTAATTTTTGCCTATAGTCAGTTACGTTTCTAGCAATAAATAAAAAAATAAAATAAAATAAATAGGCTAACAGTTGGCTAGCTAATAAACTTACGATATGATTTGTTCAAGACTGCAACATACTGTAGGTACATCACCACCATCTTAATTTATGCTGCTACTACTGCTTTAAAATTATTCAATCTTAAAAAATCATTATTCTAGTGAAGTTATGAGCTGCGTTCTGACTTTAGGTAGATGGAACTCACTGCATTCCACCTCAACACGTAGCCCACAGTCGAGCAACACCAGAGGACCTGAGTCGTGTTTCTCACCTGGTAACACTATTTTATCTAATTTTTGTTCGAAATGCTGTTACTAACATAACACATGACATCTAATGTTCTTTTTTATACTACTGCCTTTGGCCTTGTGCTTTATTTCAAAAGCCTATCTTGTGATGTCAGGGCAATTTAATAACCATTTGTGGCAAGTAGATTGAGCGTTTGGGAATCTAGCATGCCAAATTGCTTGTTTTACATAAGACAGAAAGTCTCTACTACAGCAGTTTCTCCTTTAAAATGTGGTCAATGGATTTTCATCAAATAATCTTTAACCAGTGTTATTAACTGGATTCATTAAGTTAACAATGTATTGGTATCATTGGAAGGGTTTTTGTAATAAAGTGTATCTCTTCATCACATAGAAGTCGGGTTTTGACCCACCAAGAACTTGCCACAAGCAGCTGAAGTTGATTTGCGTGTGTGTGTGTGTGTGTGTGTGTGTGTGTGTGTGTGTGTGTGTGTGTAGAACTATACCAACTCCCTAGCAGTGCCGATTCAGTGCAACGTGAATTTAAGCTCCTATAGAGAAGTTGCTGTGAGAATCAGTGGATCCCTACGTGTTGACTCTCTTCATGAAGTAAGTGGGATCAATCACGCAGTAAAATCTGATATACTCTATATAACAAAAAAATAATAAATTAACAATTTTTTTTGTAATCACACAGAATTCTCTGCAAAACCTGAGGAAAAAAACACCTCGCAATAATTATCTTACTTTTATATCACATCAGTCTCTGCCCTCTCTTGGATTCTGTATGTGTGTGGGCTAGAGAAATTACTATGTCTTGTGTTTCTTCTGTCATGTCCAGCTGAAGTTTAAAACACTGGAGCTGGTGACGACAGCCTCGGTGGAGCTGAGCCAAGCCAGTCCCATGTTTCTTCAGGAAGAGAGGCCTGTCAGACATGTGAGTCACATCCTGATGTCCACGTGGACAGGAAACTGCACATTACCCCACATATGCTCGGGCAATGAGAATGCATAAACACATCAATGTAGACTGTGCTGTAATAAATCATGGGAACGTATTTAGGATTTAGTTGATCTTAGTGTAAGAGTAGGCGGCATTTTTTCCAATGTCATTGACATATTTTTAGGTGTTTCATATTTTGCTAAATAATGACCAGGCTTTGGCCAGCTGGGAAACGTATTGTTGTGTTCCTTAAGGGATTTTTAATATTTTTAACTTGTACATAGTGTATTCAATGAATGCGATATAAGCCAGAAGTCTTAGTGACATTCCCTGCTTACAATGATCCAGATATGCAACTAATCATGACTGAAATTCTTTTAATGCTAACGACTAATGATTAGTTTATGGCTTTAACTTAGATTATGGTTATGTTTTGTTTCAGGTGACACATTGGCTTAGTGATTAGCACTTTCTCCTTGTACCTCCAGGTTTGGGGCTTTGAATCTTGCATGCAATTTAATCCATCTTTTGTTGGTTAATTCATTAATTAATTGAAATTAATTGAATCCTCTTAAATTGTCTAACCTTACAAACCTTGACAAATTCTTTGGAAACATACCACATCTTTGGCAGAAAAATACAATCCACTTGCATTATCTAATTATTCATCTTTTGTGAGCGTATTGCTTTATCTACGAGATGTGACATTTAAACAATCAGTGACAAAATACGCAACATTTCAAGGTTTATTAATTGTGTTTAGAGGTTTTTTAATATGTTTAAAGCTATAAGAAATATAAAAAGAAATATATAAAGCTGCTTGAAATTAATCAGACAGTAAACTTAAGTGCCATCATAATCCCCAATAATAAACCTGAATCAACAGTCTAACTATGATTCACAGATCTAGAGCTTGACCTGCACTGGGTGGTGCTGTGATTTTCTTAGGATATGCTACAGGCCCACTGTGACCTTACAGTTTTGTTTCATAATAGATCAGACATCAGTTTCAAACATGGTGTGTGAAAATAATAATTTACTGCTCTGTCAATTTATCTTTAAATATACTCTTTTATTAATATTAAATATATATATATACAATATCCCTTTCTAAAATAATGTCTCCAGTCCTGTAGCTAGTCTCTGGAGTGATATGTGTTTTCCCCATACATCAATCTGTTCTTCTCCTGTGTTACTCAAGTGCTTAGTTTGATCCAATAAAAGACTTTGCTGTGTCTGCAGTCCACCAGTTGATGACTCTTGATCTGTTCAACTGAACGCATGAAGACTGAATGAATCTAAAAGTTATCCTAGTCAGCAAAACCTTTGTGATTGTACTATATTTGTTTCCTACACTCATGACCCTCATGTTTCCTAAAGTATTTAACACTTTAAAAACTGTATGAAAGTACAGACATGAGTGGCTGTGTGCAGGTCTTTTAATATGATCTAGTAACACCTAATAAGTGTGGGGAGCAGACGTCATTTTAAAAGCACAGACGATAGATGTGTTTTAGTGAACTTCAGTAACCTGGAGCCAAAGGACCGAAAGGACCAGCAGACCTCTTTGCAGCTGTTATTCCTTACACTGAACTCTTCTGCCATCTATGGACACTGCAGGAGAATGCAGCACATGCAAAAAGCAGCAAATTAGGTTTAATCATTGACATTTTAAATGGATATTAGGAATGAATATTATTTAGATACTAAGTGTTGTTAATTTATGTCCCATATTAGTCTTTTTTTAAGAAATCTCTTTTTTCTATGGCACAAGAAGTCTCTGAAGTTGATCTTAATGAATAAGTTTAAAATTAATTTAAACAATTTGGTGATTTCCTCTAATATTGGTGAGCTGAATCAGGTGCATTTGATTGGGTTTTCACACACAAAAAAAGCTGTTCGCCTGTACCAGAGCAAATAAATGCTGATCTATCGAACCTTATTTCTAATGTACAGATTATATTCAGTATACAACAACTGAATAAAGTATAACTGATTTTTTTCCTTAGATAATTCTGGAAGTGAGGAAGGAGGAAGATTATCGTGTTCCTATATGGATTATTATTGGGAGTACACTAGGAGGACTTTTGCTACTCTCCCTCCTTATTTTAGCTCTTTGGAAGGTAATCACTTTTGTATGACTAAAAAAAATTTTTTGTATAGCTACAGTATAGCTCAACAACTGGTTGCAAGTAATTGACCTTTTTTTCACAACTTATCTAGTGAAACTTTGCCTTGCGGTTTGTGTCATGGTAAATCCCAGCTATTTCTGTTTCCCCAGCTGGGATTTTTTCAGAGACAGAAGCCGAGGGAGGAGGCAGAAAATGAGGTCAATGGGAAAGTAGCAGAGGAGCGATAACGCAAGCTGCCCACAGGGCTTAACCTAGCCCAACTCTCAGGGAGCGTCCCACTACAACACTACATATCTCTGGTATGTAGTGGAGGAAGAGGAAAAAAGAAAGAGAGGATGTAGAAATAAGAGTGGTAGGTATGTAAATAATTGGAGACAAAGAAAGTGAGCAAAGAGTAATGGGATGGGCAAAGGTAGGCAGAATGAAAGGAGGATTTGCTCAGTGCACTGGACAATCTGTTGCTCATTTATTATTAAAAAAAGAAAAAGAAAACACTGCACCACCTTTCATCTGGCCTGCACTGCTTACTGAGCCCTTGCATCACAGACAAGCCTCCATATCTGATCATCAGTTGCACCAAACAGTGGGACTGCATTTAAAGACTTCATGAGAACAGCTTCTGGGAACATGGACTTTTACATTCAAAATGACTCATCATATCTGATCTTATGCCAAATTAAACTTCTTTTGCAAAGATTTTCAAGAGAAACCTCAAAGGGCTACAACTGTCCACAATGGCCATGTTTCCTGGTGCTTTAGATTTTTTTCTCAAAAGAAAAGAAAAAATGGAAAAAAAGTGGGAATTAAACAGCAGAAGGTCACACAAGAGCTGCCTTGCTTAAAGAAGTGATGTCGACGGATTTAAGATGTAATATTAGGCACTGGTGTAAACTATCTCCTTGTTTTATTTTTAGTGTTTATAATTTATTGGTATGAAGTGTTTTTCCATTAGTTTCCTTTTTGCAGTATTCTGAAAAAATAACATTTTTGCCCAGCAGGGATTTGTTTATCCTTTAAAATAAAGATTCTCTACACTTCAAGAGGATGTTTTTCTTATTTCCTTTTTAGATCAATCTTTGATGCACTTTTGATATTGATGTAAAAATGCAAACTTGAATTTTATTATGATTATCTTTTTATAACCTAAATCAGAAATATTGTAATATTGCTTCTTTAAGGACTGTGCCGTTGCCTTGTAGCTGTAGTTTGGCTTTTAAGATGAGCTGTAGTGTTTGTCTTCTGCTTACAGACCCAGCATCTCAACAAATAGCCTTTAAGTAAGGATAGGCTTATTGATCAGGCCCAGTTCTACATACTGTATGCTGTGGATGGCATAACTGTAATTCTCTCTTCTTCTTTTTTTTTTAAAGTTCTAAACATTGCAAAATATTCAGGCATACTTCAGACTGTCATTGTGTATAGAGTCAAAAAAGCATGTATAGTCAGAGAAATTTAAGTGTAACTGTCATTTTTATCTACATGTCAAAATTATGAAAATGAGGAAGTGTTTGTACAAAAGTAATAAAATTAAATATGTTATCACATATCTGTATCATTTCTGATTTTGTGATATTTGTTGACAAAGATAACGTTCTTTAACTTTAATCTTTAAAAAATGTTACAAATGATACAAATCTATGGTACAAAAGAAAATCTATAATTTGTTTATCCTTAAAATAGATTAACTGTGTAATTTATCAGTTAATGATCCAGTATAATATATTCATAGTACACTGCCTGGCCAAACAAGTCACCACCAGGATTTAACCAAGGAAATAATTAAAAGTCTTCCACTGGATAATTACTGCAGTGATTAATATGTTTCAGCTGGCAACAAATTATTTAACCTTAACTGCTGCAATGAGTAGATTCTCGTTTCTTAAACAACCATGTCAGAAGACATATGTGGCCAAGATGTTACTCTGTTTCAGTATAAGGTCAAATTATTGCCTTGCTGAAACTACTAACGTTGGGTTAAGAACTGTCCAAGGTGTTACTGAAACCTGGAAGGATAGTTGTAAACCTCAGCTGATGACCTAAATATACCTAGTGAATTACCAGGAGAAGGTGGCCCAATTAAATATTAGAATGCGACATAGTCACCAATCTAAAAAAAAAAAAAAATCTTTTTAAAAAAATCTAAATTCCTAGTGTGTGTTCTCCCTCTGTGCTGTTCTTTAAGCAGGTCAGAATGACACAGAGATATTCCTGGATGCAAACCAAAATAATCGATCTAGGAGCATCAGTTTCAACTAAAGTCTAGAGAAGGCTAAAAGCTGTCTGACACTGAAGAAACAGCTTGAAGTAAACCAAACATGTCAATTGTCAATCTGTTCTGGAAAATGTCTTTTTCGGACACATAAGGTGCTGTATTAAGTTAAGTTATAAGCTAAGTTTTATATTATCACATACACAACCCAGTACTGCTTGCCAATGGCTACAATGGCTACATGTAGCAAACAAAAATGATGGTAAAGCATGAGGGGAAAACTGCTTTGGGTGCACATGCAAAATGAGGGGCGTTCAAGTCAAAATTTTGACTGTACAGAATAACAAAACACTGAAAGTAAAAACTACCTTTAATTCTCTATATAATCCCCTGCTACACTAATGCACTTATCCCAGCATTTCACTAGAGCTTGGATAACATTGAGGTAGAAAGTTTCCTCAGTGTGCCAGAGCTATGATCAGACTGTCTGCTTCATGTCAAAAATGCTGGCCTCCCAGGACCTCCTTTAATGGCTCAAACATGGTGAAATGGCTTGAAGCTAAGTCAGGACTATACATGGGATGTGGTAATAACTCCCAGTTAAGTTCCTGTAACGTGCAAGATGAGGTCATCACACGATGATTGTGTGTACAATTCCCACAGTCAGAGGTGTCTCTTCTGCACGTTGGCAAAAATTTATCTGTAAATTTTCAAGGATCAGGTATTCCACTCATGGAATTCCACTGCAGTTCCAATAGGATCCATCATTCATGGACATACAACCTTCTTTAAAGAGTTTTCATCATTCAAATAGTTTACTGTCATCACCATACAGTGCTTGAAGATTTCTTAAAATGTAAATCGGTTTTACAACTTCATTGAGAAAAAAGTTAATTACAAGTCCCGGTATGATGTAACGCCCCTCGTAAAAAGCACCAAAGCCTTCTTTAATGTAAATGAAAAAATGCAATTTCCACAATTATTCAAATTGCTGTGGCTGAATTGACAAACCACCACATGACCCATGGCCACAACTAATGTAAGCAGATGTTTTTAAATAAAAAATAAAAACACATAGGCATTGGTGGCAAGGTGTTAGGTTTCTCTCATGCTATGCAACGGCCTGGGTTCGATTCCCGCCCGATGCCCAAACCCTAGCCACTGGATTCAATGCCAGTACCAACCCCCGATAAAATGGGAGGGTTGCCTCAGGATGGGCATCCTATGTAAAACCTGTGTCAAGTTGTGTGCGGATCGGACAGTCAGCTGTGGTGACCCGTAGACAGAAAAAACACATAGCAAGAGACTATCCATCCATCTATTTAGGAATCTCGGTCGTCCAACTAGGGGCCAAGGAGGCTGATGGTGACCGTTGTATTTCTTCCTATTTTTACGACCATGGTAAGACCTCCGGTCATCATTCACACGTGCATTAATACACTTGGGAATGCCAATTTACGTGTCTTTGGACTGTTGGAGGAAACTGGAGTACCTGAAGGAAACCCACCAAGCACGGGGAGAACATGCAAACTACATGCACGCAGACTAGAGGCGGGAATCAAACCCGGACCCTAAAGGTGCAAGGAAACAGTGCTAACCACTTAGCCACTGTGCTGCCAGTAGTCTTTCTTTCATATAAGTGTTCCAGATGATAAAACCATTTCCACCTGACTCATTGCAGTATGCATTGATCTACATGAAGCCAGTATTTTAATGGAGGATAATTATGTTTTGGAGGTTTCAACATATGTGGGTATATTTTAAATTGTATGATTCAAGGAAATGTACCTCAGTTGTTGGGGGAAGAAAAAAAAAGAATAAAGAATATAAACACAAGTTCAATCACAATGACTCCTTCCACCAAATAGCTTTTGTTCCCTTCCAAAGGAGAGGAAGTTAAACACAGATGAACGCATGGCGCTGTTTATTCACACCAATGAAAAGCCCACAAAGACTTTCGCCTTGGCCAATTACTGTCGAGTTTCCTAGCAGGTGGAGACATACTCGTGTTACATGGCAACAACTTTCAAACAAATGGAGGAGAACAGACTGGAGCTAATGTTTATTGGTAACTTCAGCGAATCGTTGCTGGTCCACACACTCCTGGAGTGACGAGCTCTTCACCTGGGATGGTAAATTACATCGGATGATGTCTGATTAGAGACATATAAGGTCTCATTATAACTGGTTTATTAGCTTTAAATTGAATGAACGTGTTCACGATGTGCTTACATATTAGGTGGTTAAACCGGATGTTAGTTAGATTTTGTTTAATCGGGATTTAAATTGAAATCGGAGATGAGAAGTGCTGTTTTGGATATTTAACGAAATCGTAAAATCGCGATTTTTGTCTAGACTTATCCCTGACACATCGTTAACTAGATGAGCATCTTATATCAAAGCATCGTATGTGTGAAAATGGCAGAAATATATATGTATTTGAATTTAGAAAAAGATGCTGCTGAAATAACACG
>JAQMYK010000023.1:7450564-7465461 GCA_030014345.1 Clarias buthupogon | reverse complement strand
GTTCAATAAAAATGTATTCTTGAGTCATCCACCATCATTTTGTGGCTTTTGTAAAGTATCGGTTCAGGCACCGTTTTAGCACCGGTACCGTTTTAAAAGTATCGATTTGGCACCGGTATCGAAAAAAACCCAAACGATACCCAACCCTAGACGCAACCCTGTGACGGTACTACCTGTGCAAACACCAGCCGAATAGAATTATTTTTTTTAAAATAGTTTTTAAAAATGCAACTCAGACAAGAACCACAGAGCCTTTATGCCCATAAAATACCAAATGTTCCCATAAATGTCCATATTGGATGGTTACAGTAGGTTATGTTTGCTGTTGTATTATATCATATTAGATTTAAAGCTTAATGTGTCTTTAATCACTTCATGCAGTTACTGTAGTTTAAAGGCCTGTTTATTGTACATTTATGCTTTTCTCAGCCACTGTAGTCAGCTATTGCGTCTCTCATGTTAAATAAGCCATTTTTACACTGGTAAACAAGGGGCAATATAGACAGTATCAAGCAAAGTAGTAGATCATCATGTGTCTTTCATTTATCTCACGATCTTTATGTGCTAGTGCTTTGCCTAATTGGAGTCTGACTGCTTGTGTATTCTCAGACAATAATGGGAGTCTCCTCTCCACCTCAGACAAAGGGACACAACTGCCGGGCAATCGGGAGGTAAGTCTTATAATTAAATATTTTTCTTTTTATTTATTTTAAATATATTTTTTATGATGAAGCTTTGTACATAAACTGTTGAATTTCTGACTTCAGTAATGTAACTTCATGTAGTCTATCTATCTTATCTGTCTGTCTGGCTGTCTGTCTGTCTGGCTGGCTGTCAGTTGAACAATCAAAAACTTGTTTGTAAAGGATATTTCTAAACCATACATCGTTCCCATAAGTGAACTACACTTGCGTATATACATTACCCGTGCATTTGATTAATCTCAGGTGTATATCTAGGTGTACAATCACTGACTGTATCCCATATGTTGCTAGTAGTATTGTCTGTATGTTTAATATTGGATTAGTTTTGCTTCCCTTTTCAAGCTTCCCCTTTGCATGCACACACAGGCATGCTGTTAAATACATCTGGGCATCGCATATTGTTCTTATTGATTTATCTATTCATTCAGCTGTTTCTATACGGATTCATTTATTTATGAGATTAATATCCTTTTTAGTGCCAATCAAAACATTTTCTCCCCCCACCCCACTTTAAATGAGCATTATGAATCATTTAAATTGACCTGCAAAATGTCTCATTGCCTGCACAAGCTTGGCAGTTTGCACAGCTGGTCATGTGACCTAAGAAAGAATACAAAGAAAGCTCTGTAGAAAATGTTTAATATTTGTGTACTCTACGCAGTGTATTATTGTCATTGCTGTGGCAGTGCTTTTGAAGGATTAGGCATTCTATCAAATCCCAACAATATACAGTAGATATGAGCCTATTGAAATGAACCACTAAATATATAGTTTTAAAAATACTGTTTTTATATATTTTATGTGTAAATTACTGTCAGTCTTATGTTATACAAGTGTAATGGGTATGAATTTTTGGCATTATGATCTGATCTGTCAGAAATAACAAAATCACACTTAACATTAAAGGAATTAACATTAAACTGACACTTTTAACATATTGATGTAGACTATGTTCTGTACTTTTTTCAAATTCAAATGCTGTTTGGAAAATTGTGTTTGAAATTGCATTTCCTTAATGAGTGTTCAGAATTTGAGACATAATTCAAGTTCAGAACGAAGAATGTATTTGCATTTCTCTGCATTGGCAAAATGAAAATGGAAATGCAATGTTCCTGTGCCATTTTATTTACAGAGTCTGGCAATGTCAGCTGTTAGGTAGAAGTTAATAACAGTCCTTCCATTTGCAATTGGACTTTCTCTTCCTCATTCTATACAGACAAAAAGGAAATGCCCGTACAGTTCCATTTGCGTTTTTGCAACATAATTTTATGTTCTATTATTATATTATACTATTATAGATTAGGCTATTATAGTTTAGTTAGTGTGCATAAGTAGTGAGAAGGAAGTCATTGGTCTGTTTATTGGCCGGGCATCAGGGTGCTCTGAAGGGTGATGATTGCTCAGTGCATTGTTGCTTTTGACAAACAACAGTCCTTGGGAACGTCTCTGCATCCAAAAGGATTAATATACTTGCTGCTATAAATTAAGTTACAAAACAAAAAATATATATATTTTAATATTTTTAAGTATAGTTAGTGCATTAAGTGCACTATAATCAACTTGGTTATTTAATGCCCATATTGCTGGCATGTAACAGAATATATTTGAGTCTGCTTGAAAATGCAACCTGAAAGCAAACACCTGATCCAACAACACAAGAAAAAATAATCTGTAATGTGCTTCACTATAAATTAAACTACACTGTTAAAATGTGTTATTTGAAAAATGCAAGAATTCTGTTGGATTTTTACAGTACATCTCTTTAATTGGTCCTTGATCATAAAAGTTGCATACAGTCAAATCTTGTGGTAAAAGTGGTGTACTTAGTTTGCATAAACCGCTTCCTTGTTATCAATTTCATCTGTCTGATTCTGCTCATGCTTACTCATTTTTCAACAAATTGTACTGCACAATTAAAAAATAAAAATAGAAAAAGGGATAATAAAAACTGCACTATGGATCTGTGCAGTTATATAATCACAAAAGGCCACAATTCAATCCAGCTAAAATACACATAGTCAGGAATCAATACAGGGTTTGTCAATAGCTTATTATTTAAATGATAAATAAATAGTGGCAAACATCTTCTTAATGAGATCATTTGTGTCATTATTTATTGTTAGCAGAGATAAATATGCTTAAAAACAAAATGGATTTTTAATCGTGCAGCCCTAAATAACAATCATGAAAAATGTGTCTTTAAACAGTTGTGTTATAGTACATGAACATGTGACAGCTAAATATTAAAAAAATAGTTTAATCAGTGTTTATAGCAGGCATATTGCATAATAACTGATAAATAATAAAAATAGTATTCATTACTAGTACACTCATTAGTACATCATTAGGCACATTTATGTACAAGAGACATTACAGTTCATTATCTGGAGGCAGATCTGAGTTTTGGGCAGATGTTTCTATACACAGAAGCTCATCATTATTCAGTGTTTTTCTGATGTTATAACATGACTTTATTTAAAAACAGAAGATGTAATCTTCATGGTGTTCTTTGAGCTTTTAGTTATCCACTTAGCTGTACAGGAGGCAGGAACGTTGCTATACTCGCCCTATGTTCTAACTAGAAAGCAACGAAGTGACAGTGGCAAGAGATACACGGACGCGGTGACCAAAAACATTTGCACTGGAAAGATTGGTTCCTGCCGGCACTTAGCCTTCTTTTGGCATCTGAAAAGGAAACGATAAAGGATGGTCTCATATGTTTCTAGGTTTAACTACTGTAAGATAAATACACTTTTTATATATTTTAATCAATATAAAAGCTTTTTATAAAAGCTGGATGGTACATGCAACTTAACTTTTCTTTGTTAGTGTGAAGAGGCATATCTAGCATTTAATTACTTTTATACAAAAACTACGACATATGGCAAGATAATTTTTTATGTATTTGATACGTATTACAGATAAGAGCTGCCACGATATTTATGAATGTTGAACCATTTATTGTAAAGTGTTATATCACCATATATTTTGTTTTAAACATGTGTGATATTCATCATGTTTTGGATCAAAAAACACAACCTAAATATGTTTCTCTATATATTTGAGCTTTTAAAAAAAAAATCTTTATAACAACAACATGAGAACAACTGTCGCACAAGGATAATTTGTCAGATATGTGAAACATACCAATTATCCTTGTGCGACAGTTGTTCTCATGCCAACTGTTGCTAAAAAAACTAACAAAAAAACAACCTACACATTTGATTTTTAAAAATGTGACTTGGTGTTGCTATGTGTGCGTTTGGCTGAAATACGAGCGCCATAAGCTAGCTAAAAATATCCAGTCATGTTGGAAGATGCAGCTGTCTCTCTTGTACTTCTAAATTGTAGAGTGCAGAAGCCAAATGGTGGGATTTTTTTTGTTCACATAAATTTCGGTGTATGAAGCATTTACGTAAACGTTAAATACATTCTCCCAGGTGATTCACTATGCCTCAGGCTGAAGTGTTTAAAACCGGGAATATGAAAATGCTTTGCCACTTTCACTTTAACACAGGATATGGGGGAGTACACTAGCTGAACTCTTATCTACAGAGTACGAGTGAGGCCAGCTGGCAGTGTGAGTCATGAAAACACGGCATGCAGCATAAATTCCCGGGATCTGCTCTATTCACCGTATATATTCATCAGGACTCCTAGGATTTTTATTTATTTTTTTATTTTTTGATATGCAGACTCATATTGAGGTATGTTCAGGGTGACTACATTTACAATAGAAATTATTTATTTACAGTATGTAATAAATAAAGTGGAGTTCAATATTTGTTTCCTAATCGTCTATTGTGTACAGTGTCATTTACTAGCCTAAAGACATTGATCAAATATTACAGTAAGAACACTTTCATCCACATTGTATGTTTTTTTTTTTTTTTTGTGGATGAAGAATGGCTCGTACTTCAAACCGTATATTAACCTGACTCCACAGTGAAGTTATGCCTATGTGCTAGCCAGGATATTTGGACCTGTAGCTAAAGTGAATCCTGTTAAATAGGTGTGTTTATTTGCAGTTGAATGATTCATGGGGCATGCATATTTTTAACCACTTCTCTGGTAGTATCAGCTGCCTTCTAAGGAATATTTCTGAGTAACCGTTGCTGTTGTTACCCTGGAACATTGCTGTGGTCCGGTGTAATCAATAACACACAATAACTCATCCTGATTGTTTTTTTTGTCTCCGAGTACTTGAGTGCCAATAGGAGCTGAGCTCCTTTTCACTAATAGGCCCAAGATACAGTACAGAGTCTCTCTGAAATAACTTATATGGATTAGCTTTCTCCTATTTAATTAGCTGTCGGACTAAGGCTTTTACAGTGATGAAGCCATGGAGGCTTTCAGCATTTGGATAGAGCTTTCTGAATTATTATATTACGTTTCATTAATTACTTTATTACTCAAAATTGTGGTTATTTACTTGTTACTTGTAGTTACTTTGGAAATCTGGTCCAGAATAAGGACATTGTTTAATGAATGAAGTGTTAAAAGCAACAATAATAACAATAAAAACAAATAACAACACTTACCGTAACATAATCATAGAAAACTATAATAACAATAATGGCACTGAGAACAACAGTGAGGCCTTGCAGCTCCATGTTTTAGGTATATTCCTGCGCTCAGCGTTATCTCTTGGCTGAGTTTCTGTGCACATTTCTCCCTGTATCCGCATGGGTTTCCGGTTTCTTCCCACCTTCCAAAAATATGCCATAATTTGGATTGACTGAAATAAATTTTAAGATTGAATGAATGTGTGTAAATCCTGGATGGGACAAACCATCCAGGGTTTATATCCACCTCATGCCCTGTTTTTTCTATCATAAAACGTATTCTTCTGCAACCTTCAACAGGATAAATAAGCTATTACAGTGAGTTACTAACACCATCGCCAGTGAGATAACAATGACAAATAATGATAACACTGATAACCCCCCCCCCACCCCACCCCATTTCATCCAAATGCAGTAATATTGGGCACTCCCATATCAAGCAAAAGCTACCAGCATGGGAGGCCAGGGTGTCACATGCTTCCTCTGAGGCACATGACGCCAGTTAACCGCATCTCTTTGAACTGGTGCTCACTCATGGTTAGGTGGTGATCTTTGCCTGTATGAGCTCACAGATGCCTATGACTGACTGGCATCACTATGACTGTTGAGGACCAATATTACTTGCAATACTCAGAACAAAACAATCCGTTAAAAAAAATGCTCCGCTTTCAGCAACACTAACATCAATACAGTTCTTCATTTAAAAAAGAACGTCAGTAACAACAAACCAGGTTTAACGTACTGTATACAGTACTGTATGTTGCAATGAATTCTGTGTAATGTGTGACAGGTTGCATTTCATTTTTACACGTCTGGCTTCATATGAGTGTCTTGTAAAAGCCATGGCCTTGTGTGGATGTTTATGAATGATCAGTCCTAACAGTTGCATACTGTTTGCATGCAGTTTTGTAGTATAATTACTGTATACAGTGTAAACCTGAGAATACTGCAAGGTGTTTACATTCTTTACAACCGACAGACGGTTTATGGCTCACTAACAGTGAAGCTGAATAATTTCTTACTATCTATTTAACACATGACTTCTGGTGACAGAAAGGAGAGTGTAATATTAGGACTGAAGAGCTACTGTGTATTTCTCTGCTAATATTGCTATGTTTAGCACATCTGATAAGAAATCGCAAATTACTCTACATGGTTGCTTTTATGCAGGGTCGGTTTGTTTAGTCATAGGTGAACATTTGAATTCATTCACCCTTTTATGTCGTAATAACTGTACCGTTTGTGAATGTCAATCTTGACCTCTTGATCTCTCTGACTCTGAACCACCACTGTATAAAAACTTCAGAATTCCTAGGGATGAAAGAATAAATGCTTTGCTTAATAATTATTATTTCTGTGCATGCATGTGTGTGCAGTATGTTGCATGATTGTTGTTCAAAAAGGTAAAAGCCATTACTTTATCCTTTATGCATTATTTCTATTACAAGACAGCATTAATGATTTTCAGAACATCTACATTTCATATGCATATTTGTGCCAGTGATTAGTTCATGGTTTAGAAAAGCCTGTTGTGTTTTACCTTTCGAAGGGTATGTAAATTTGCCTGCTTGTGTTCCTCTTTGACCCCTCTTTTTTTTTTCTCATATCTGTTTTGTCATTGTAGATCGATAAGATGCAGCAGAACAGTGACTCTGTGTATTTTAGAGATGGCAAACGACGCATCGATTTTGTCCTGTCCTACACCGACGACAAAGACGGCGACAAGAAAGCTGTATGTGAACTCTTCATCGGACAGATTTGCTGACACTTTGAGTAACAATTCTAATTTGTGTCCGTGTCGGCATATTTCACTTCAACAGCCTTCACTGTTCCCAGTAGAGTTATCACTGATTCTAATTTGCTGCGTGTCCTTAAAATATGATGGCGTGCATATGGTGTGATGAAGATGGTTGAGAAACTGTCAGCAGTCATCACATGATTAACAGTGTTGCAGGAGCGATTTCACAATTTGAAAAATGATCCAGGAAATGAGTATTTACAAAGGCCCCATGATCAGCCAGTTTCTATTCCAGTCCTGTTCATGTTGTCTGTGTTTGAGAGGTTTTATTACATTTTAGACTATGTTACATTACAAGACACATTGTTCAATTCAGGTTTTTTTTTTTTTGGTCAGATTGGATTTTCATCTCATGACGGTTCACGTTTATAATTCCAAGTGATATTTTATGTGACTCTAATATGGATACATCTGTCCTCTGAAATGGCACATATTTGTTTACGGTCACGTTTTGTCATTTCCTTTTAAATGATCTCAAACAGTGCTCTGGAGGTTCCCCTTCACTTTTTTCCTTGGACAGACTCATTACCATAAATATCACAGCATAATAATTAATGGAAACTTCTTGCCTCCTAGAGAATTTTATCATATCATGAGATGGTGACTGTCAATATGTATTCTTAGGGGAAACAGGAATATAAAATATATTGAAAATCAGCTAAACTGCAGTTGCTTTGATCATTCTTTTCACACATGGGCTTGTTTAAAATAATACAAAACCTTACCTGTATGTCCATTCATCTTCAGTAAGTGCTTTATCCTGCTTGTTATGAAACAGGTGTTATCCTGGGAACCATAAGTGAAAGATGGGAATTTGACCAGGATGAAATAGCAGTTTATAACAGGATGCTGTGTGCACACACATAATCCCACGCTTATTCACAACTGCAAACATGTATGTGTAGCCAAGATCCTTGGAGCTGTGAGACAGCAGTGCTACCTTTTGCACCACTGTGTTTACACATTACATTCTTAATAATACATACTTTTTCTTTTTTAAGGAGAGGAGAAGAGAGTTTGAAGCCAACCTTGAGAAGAAAGGTCTGGAGCTGGAAACTGAGGATAAATTGGTGAGTTTCTGAACCAAATTGCACAGATACCACCTTGAGGTCAAGTAGTGAGCAGTCAGGAAAGGGAAATTTCATATTTATAAAATTTTTTTTTATCAATTTTATCAATTTCTGAAGGAGTCGGATGACCAGAAAACATACTATCTGAAAATTCATGCACCATGGGAAGTCTTGGCCACCCACGCAGAGTTGCTGAAGATAAAGGAGCCGTTTAAGAAGACCGACATCCCGAAAGGACGGGAAATCTCACTGGCTTGGCTTACGCAGCCCATCCGCCTTCCCAAGAACGTCATGAAGCCTGAGCCTGATTACTTCACTGCGCCTTTCAACAAGGACAAAGTCGACTTCTTCCTGATTGAGGACAAGGAGACCTTCTTCCCACCCTCCATCCGCAACAGGATTGTACGTTTTAAAGGCTTATATATACTTAAAGTGCTCCTTTTGGTAACAGTTTGTAATATTTGTAATCATTCTTTCAGGTCTATTATATTCTTACACGATGCCCATACTACACCAAGGACCGAGTAGATCGAGAAAAGACTGGAATTAAGAGACTCCTAAACAACGGCACCTACACATCTGCCTACCCGCTCCATGATGTAATACCAGCATTTCTTATTGGACTTATTAATAGTTTCATTTGTTTTTACTGATTTTAACTCCTTTTGTTTTTGTTTGCTATTTAGTGCCCCTATTGGAAGAGATCAAGTAATCCACAGTGTGAAAGTGAGAGATTTCAATTGTTTAAGTACTGGGCTCGCTTTTTCTGCTTCTACAAAGAACAACCACTTAACCTCATCAGGTGAGATTTACTGTAATGGTGGAAGAAACACAAATGCAGGGGGGAATATGGGAAATATACATATTGGGCCATAAGGGAAATGGGATATACTTAATGAGAAAAAGATTATTGAAATGAAAATACTTAAGTTAGAAAAATAATTATAAACATATATTTAAAAAATTTCAAGTGTGTTGGTCATAGACCATAGTATTCTCTTAAGTAATTTAGTACTTAAATCTCCAAATGCACTGATAAGGAAGAAAATGTTAACAACATCACAGATTTTAAATCACCCAATAACTGATTTTATAACAAATGGTTTCCTGGTTTCCGTTATCCCGATGTGGTTATGGTCACCGCTTTTTGCATTTGTCTATGTGTAACAAAATTTGCTGTTCAGTGGCAAATGGACCTACTTTAAGTTTCATCCGGGGGGGGGGCTTAATGTAATAACTGCAGTGTGAGTGGGAGTGGGTGATAAGTGGTGTCTTAGGCCACCTCCCCTGTTGCTTGTTCCAGTCTGACAAAAGTGGCCTTTTTTTTATTTTATTTTTTTACACCCCTTTCAAATTAGAGAGTGCCAAAGGACCATGTCAAAATGTACTTTGCTATGTTTTTTTTTTTTTTTTTTTTTTAATGCTATGCTCCATTTTCTCTGCTTCTATTCACATGAAAATAAAAACCACACACACAAAAAAAATTTTTTTGTTTAGTCTTCAGGTCAATTCCCAATGCACCAGTCTCTAGTGCAGAGCAGATTCTGACTCTGTCCTTGGTTTCCTCTTAATCAAGCATAGTCACAGAGACATGTGTGAACAAATTTCAAGACAGACTGAAACTATTCCATGGCCAACCTCCTTATCACATGGTAATGATAAAGTTATTTATTTTAGTCTCTAACTATTACAATATTCATAGTGTATTTGGAGTCGCACATTACAGGGCTACTCCCGAATCACACTTACCCAGTGACTGCAATACGAATTTGTACTACTTGGCAGGAGCGCAGTAGAAACCAGTAAGGACGTAGTTTTGTCTCCCTTGATGTGGAGCTACCAAGCTTTTTTTGGACGTGAGGTGAGGACGTGGCCGAAGCGATACACTGGAAGAACTTATCAAAGATGTAGTAAAGAGAGCATTGAGCATTGTTGCTATGTCAATGGCATTCTCACAACAACCTCTTCATTGTTTCGATTTGTGCTATGACCATGGTAGGTCCACGCCACGTTGTAGAAGACCGCATCAAGTTCATATTTTGTTCTTTTGGTACCTACTACCTTTAGTATAGTAATAGTTCGGTTCGGACCTGGTGAGCATGTGATCATGTGCGTGATCAAATTAGACGCATTGAGAACCTGACAGGGACATGGCTAGGAAGAATTTTCCCATTTTTACCCCGTTCCCATTATATTCTCCATAGTCTTTGTCGCAGTGTGACGGATCCTTAAACCAAAGCTAAGGATTTTCATTTATCAATGTTTGACTGAAGTGATTGATTTGGAATAAACATTGAGATAATAATTGGTTTCATTATATGGAACAGACTGAATAATGTACTACGAACATAAGCATTTCACTGTTTTGTGATTTTGCCAATAGATTGATTACCTGCTTGCCAGAGGTATGTCATTACTTCTAGCCTGTCAGTTCAACTTAGCGTTAAATTAGCTAGAAATTAAAAGTAACATGCTTGGGTTGCAGCAAGACATGTATAATTAATCTCTAGTAGCTTATGAAAACAAAACTGTGAAACATTGACATAAATAATGCAAATGAGAATTGAATCACAATGGTAGCAAAGCTAAGTAATTAGCAGGATTTTAGCTTCTTCAGTTCATGAATTATTATAGAAATTAGATTTAGACACTATAGGCTTTCACAAACCCGGAGTTTAATCCAACTTTTATTAATGCAATATGATGGTTAAAACCATGTGACTGAAAAATGCATGAATCTTAGTTTAGAAAAACTGGATGAGTCCTAGTATTAATTGCTGGTTAGTATGGTGTCATCATACATTGCATGTTGTATATCAAAGTGAACTAAAAGTGAGGCTTCCTGTTTGCTTTCAACAGGAAATACTATGGTGAGAAGATTGGCATCTACTTTGCTTGGCTGGGCTTCTACACAGAGATGCTGTTTTTTGCTGCTGTGATGGGCGTCATCTGTTTTGTCTATGGTTTACTCAGCTATGATGATAACATTACAAGGTTTGGGTACTTTAAATACTGGAAAACAAAACAAACACCTGGATTCAGTTGCATTGATTAACATTTTGACCATTAATTATTAATAAACATAAATACACGATTTGTGTTTTGGTCTATACATTTAAAACGCTGATTGTAATTGATATCTGTTTGATTTAGATATTTGTGTTTTAGATATATATTTTTTATTTTCCACTTATAAATTGACTTTAAAAAAAAAGATTTTTTTAACCCTTTTATTATTTTTTCAGTAAAGAGATCTGTGATCCCAGTATTGGTGGAGACATTGTCATGTGCCCTCTGTGTGATAAGAAGTGCACCTATTGGAAACTCAACTCGACTTGTCTGTCATCATGGGTAGCGTGCTGTCATTGTCATTATCACCCAGTTATTGCACATCTGTATTTGTAGGTGTCTCTAAATTACGATGTCGTTGATGTGTGGTTGGTTCTAAACACTAAATTAACTTTGAACTTGAAATGCGATCGTGCAGTTGCGATAATATAGATTACTGTATATAGATCATAATATAGGTCATATTTGTTAAGAATAACGAAAAAAATATTTTTAGCTGAATAAGCACTGTTGATTTAGTATATCCAGGATAAGATGAGAATATTGTACTTAGAAATTTGCAAATAAATCTATATCAATCTCAATACCTTATATAAATATTATGTTGTCGTACAGTAAGTACCACTCTCGTACAAATACAGCCCTGGTAATTGTCTTTCCTTAACTTTTGAATAGTAAGTGGTTTGATTAAGGATTTAATTCCACCACTTGTCTGCTTGCAGTTTCAAGTCTTTCTTTTTTTTTTTTCTTTAGCAATCCCATCTTTTTGACAATGAAGGAACTGTGTTCTTTGCCATCTTCATGGGAATTTGGGGTGAGTTTGTCCTCACTACATTGAAACACTGCCACCTAGAGGTAGAAAATATTAGAAAAAACTAACTGAAAATATCAGCCTGGTCTCTCATGGGATGGAAATAAATAAATGGGTTGGATGAAGCAGAGCCAATTCGATAACTATTTATCTGATTAATCTGTCAGCTTGGGGTAGCTGAATAGATTTCAGTAATTACTACATTTTGAAGCAAAGTATGCACAGTGGATCTTTGTAAATGATGCATGATAGAAATGTTAATTAGAGGTCCCGGAGAGATTTTCCTCTAAGTAATAGGAATAATAAGAATATGATGCACACAAGGATATGTCTGCAGTTTCATTTGAACTTAACTATATATTTGATTTGTCCCTATTCTTTCTTCCTTATTGTTTGTGTTTTTTATTTACATTTTTTCCTCTCCTATAGTAACCCTCTTTCTGGAATTCTGGAAGCGGAGACAGGCAAGGCTGGAGTATGAGTGGGACCTGGTGGATTTTGAAGAGGAGCAGCAGCAGCTTCAGATCAGACCAGAGTTTGAGTTGAAGTGCACAAACCGCCGTCTCAATCGCCTCACACAGGTATTTTCAAGCACTCTTTTCATCATGTTGTTATTTAAAAGAGCTTATTTTACTTTCTATTAGTATCTGTACTCAACTACTGTATATCTTTACCTGAATCGTAAAATTCCAATTGTAGTTTACAATATTAAGACCACAGAGAGTACTCTGTGAATGAGTTGAAGTTGTTGTAATGACATAAATCCTGATTTATCTCAGGAAATGGAGCCATATTTGCCTTTAACCAGCAAATGTGCTCGCTTCTGCTTCTCCGGAGCAACAGTACTGTTCTGGGTGAGTCCCTGTGACCTTCTGCAAAAGTCTCAAATATGTGAAACCTTAGATAATTAAACATCATCTCCTACCGGAACTACCAAACATGTGTCTGTAATCTGTCCTCTGTTTCTTTTTAAGACATTCCTGATCGTGGCCTGTATAATTGGAGTGATTGCATATCGATTAGCGGTTTATGCTGCTTTTGCTAGAATCATGAAGGATAGCACAACCAGCCAGATCCAGCTTGTGGGATCTCTGATTACTCCACAATTGGCCACCTCAGTTACAGCATCCTGCATCAATTTTGTTATCATCCTCATCCTCAACATGCTGTATGAGCATGTGGCTATGTGGATTACTGATATGGGTGAGACAAAACGTTCCTTTTTTTTTATGTTAAAATTTTAAACGTTCTGTTTTGTAAATTGCTCAGTAATATTAACCTTTTTCCATAGTGCAGGCATTACTTATTTCCTGAAAAGTCAGGCATAGCCTATAAAGTGTACATGAAAACTACAGACACTTTCATAGTTTGAAACAACAGATGTCCTTTATCTGTGTTTTATTAATGATTTTTTTTACATGAATATTTGACCTTGTCTACAGAAATCCCCAAGACACATTTAGAATATGAGAACAAGCTGACCATGAAGATGTTCATGTTCCAGTTTGTCAACTACTACTCCTCCTGCTTCTATGTTGCCTTCTTTAAGGGCAAGTTTGTGGGTTACCCTGGTAACTACACCTACATGTTTGGGAAGGGGAGCAAACTGAGAAATGAAGAGGTGAGATAGTTTGTCAGTCATTGTCAATAACATTTTATCTTGTATACAGGGTTGCGGGGGCACCTAGAACCTATCCCAGGAGACTCGCGGCATGAGGCGGGGTACACTCTGGACAGGGTGGCAATCGGTTGCAGGGGCACACACTTGTACATACACACAATCACACATTTATACACTACAGACAATTTGAGAATTAGCATGTCTAACAATCTGCATGTCTTTGGACTGGGAGGAAAACCAGAGTGCCCGGAGGAAACCCACCAAGCACGGGCAGAACAGGCAACCTCCATGCACACAGAGGCGAGAATCGGCCTGGAATTGAGAGAGTTTTTTTTTTTAATTAAAAGTTCCAATGTTTTCCATTAATTATCACTAAAACTAAAATGTAACAACACAGGAAATACATTAGTGCTGAATCTGTTCATCAAATACTGTATACTCAGAACTTTATACCATATGCTGTATGTTTCACATTTACTTCATTTGTCAAATCTAATTTCACATGCACTGTCTGAGTGTACACAGTTGCTTATGTAATTTGAGGGCATTATCTTTTCCAGTGTGCTCCAGAAGGCTGTCTGATCGAGCTCACCACTCAGCTAGTGATTGTCATGACAGGGAAACAAATCGTGGGAAATATCCAAGAGGCCTTGTTACCGTGAGTGTCACAATGAGCTACATCTACATGTAACAACATTTAAGTTCAGTTTATTTTTCACTTAAATATTATTTATTAGCTAATATAAATGATTGGTTTGGTACATACAGTAAAATTAAAACAAAAGTTAGTAACAAAACTTCACAGTTCTCTAAAGCTGTCACAGTAGCAATAGCTGTCACAGTTCTCTAAAGTTTTCAGAATTTAAAGTTATCGTTGTAATAAATGGGAATTAACCTATACTGTTATACAGTCTCATATACAGGGAACCTGAGCAGAATAAATGCGCTATGCATTAATGTCACTTGTGAAGGTACATCTTTTAGATTAACACTTTTTAAGCGTGATAAATCAGGATCAGGCAATATTATAGTGCTTTTTTCTTAAAACAATCAATAAAGATCCACCAATTTTATGTAGAAATTTAGTCTTTTTTTTTTAAATAATCCTCTCAAGACAGGACAATATTGAAGTGGCTTTCTGCTCATCATATATGCTGGTCATATTTCCAATTCCATGAAGTGTATTATTATATAATACTCAGTATTATATTATATTATATTATATTATATTATATTATATTATATTATATTATATTATA
>JAQMYK010000023.1:7437866-7450464 GCA_030014345.1 Clarias buthupogon | reverse complement strand
TATTATATTATATTATATTATATTATATTATATTATATTATATTATATTATATTATATTATATTATATTATATAAGATTTAGAACTTAACGGAAATGTGACTCTAATAGATGCCTGTTACCAGTCAATTGCTTGAATTATGAAAATATATGTGTATATATTAGGAAATGAGTAAAAAAAAAAAAAAAGGTTACACTATATTGCCAAAGTACGTGGACTCTCGACTGTTTCACCTAATGTGATTGTTGAACATCCCTTTCCGAAAGAGGCTCCAATCTTTAGGAAATCATCCCACTTGATTTTGAAGATGGCTATAGAGATTTGCCTACTCATCAACAAAAACATTAGCAAAGTTGTTCCTGGCACACACACTGCGCTCCAATCCATCCCTATACTGTTCAGTGAGAATGAGGTCAGGGCTCTTTTGCAGGCCCTTGGAATTCTTCCACTTGGCAAACCAGGTCTTCATGTGCTTTCCATTGTGCACATACTGCACAGGGGAATTGTCATGCTGGAAAAGGTTTTTGCCCCTTAGTTCCAGCGAAAGTAGATCATTAAGCTTGAGCATACAAAGATATTCTAGAGAATTGTGTGCTTCCAACCTTTTGGCAACAGTTTGGGGAAGGGGGTATGACAGTCATGTGTTTTGACCATGTATGAGGGAGGTTCAAGTCAAACCAAAACTCATGAACAGAAGAATGAAGGTGTAAAACCAACTGACATTTACAGAAGACTTCAAGCACAGCCTGATGATGAGACTCCTACCTGCAGTAAAACATTTGAATGGTGAAAACATTTTAATGCATTTTATCGTCTGTGAATGACGATCCCTGCCGATGGGGCTCAGAGGCCACTGCAGTGCTTCCTGTGAATGTTGAGCGAGTGCTACACTTGATCCTGGAAAATCTATGGATGACTTGTCGCCAACTTGCGGAAAAGATGCATCTGTCGGTGGGAACTGTACACACACTCATCACAAACACCTGCATTTCCGGTAGGTGAGTGCATTTGGGTACAAAGAAAGCTCTCCTTAACTCACTGCAGATCTTTTGTGTCAGTCGAAGGCAAAGCTTTGACACTTGAAGGCCAAGATGACCGGTCATTCTGAGAAAACCTTCTACCTTGATGGTATCCAGGCACTAGTGAAATGTTGGTATGAGTGCATTCAATTAACAGTGCATTATACTGTATAGCGATAAAGGTAGTTTTTACTTTACAACATAACTGTGTTCTGTTATTCTGTTACGATAAAATGTCCTGGTTTGACTTGAACACCCCTTGTATACTTGGAGTTGACACAGATTTCTTCTGACAAAAGCTTTGGAACTGTGTGTTCACTAGACTTTGTTATATGATTAAAGTAATTTTTTAACACTAAATGTGATTTTTATTGGCTTCAATTAAGTAAATCAGAGGATTAATAGCTGTAACCAAAACACTAAACTGCCAGTTTATTTTATATACCCTGTATCTATTTATAAAGAACACTTGGCAGTGCCTAATACCTGGTCGTGGTGCACACACTTCCATGAAATCTTCAGCACTGCACTGTGAAAAAACTCGACACTAATAACATCTGGTCATCCTCCCTTTGGTTTAAAAAATCTACTATTAGATGCTGATACCTAATAGTGATTAAATAAGAACCAGGCAAACTGGTCTCATTAATTATTACAGATGCTCATTAAAGGAAAATGATGCATTTCTTGAAGGAAATGATGCAATATGTAATTAACCTTGTGTCTGTGAATTCAGGTTACTAAAGAACTGGTGGATCAGCAGGAAAGGCCGAAACCATCCAGAGAGTCGATACAGTCGATGGGAGCAGGACCATGATTTACAAGCCTTTGGCCAGTTTGGTCTCTTCTACGAATATCTAGAGATGGGTACGGTTTCACTCATATTTAAAGTTTCCGGGCCTCCGAGTGGCGCAGTGGCAAAGTGCTCGCCCTATCATCCGGGGATCGCGAGTTCGAACCCCGGGTGATGATGTAACCTCTCACAGCCGGAGGCCTCGAGAGAGCTGATTGGCCGAGCTCTCTCACAGGGGAGGGACGAGAGGTACTTCGGGCTCCCACATTATTGACGGCTCTACAGCCAATCAGGGGCATCTGTGAGCTCACGCAAGCAGAGGGAGCGGATAGCGCTCACCTCCGAGTGTATTACGCCGCCCCTAATGGTGCGTGAGCAAGCTGTTCGAAAAGATGCTGTTGGTGACGTCACGTGGGTCGGAGGAAACATGTTATAGTCTGCGGCCCACCCGACTGATTAATAGTAGAAGCTTGATGTGGGAGCCCCCTAGTGACGGGGAGGAATTGGATATGACTAAATTCTGGGAGAAAATTGTGGAAAAATCCAAAAAAAAGTTTCCTTTGAATTTATACCACCCGGATAGTGGCGTATTAGTGATAGTATTTAGCGCCCTCCACAATTATTGGCACCCCTGGTTATGATGTGTTCTTAGGCTTCTAATAATTAATTTTTTATTTAAACAAAATAGAACCACAATGTAAAAAATTCAACCTTTAATTGAAGTACAATTATTCAGTGGGAAAAAAATCCCACATTAAGATTATTTATTTATTTATTTATTTATTTATGAAATCAGGTGCCATAACTATTGGCACCCCTGATGTTAATACTTCATACAAACCCCTTTTGTCAATAAGACAGCACTTAATCTCCTCCTATAACGTTTCACAAGATTGGAGAATCTTGTCCTGGGTCCTCTTTAATGCACTCTTCTCTTCAGCTCACCCCACATGTTTTCAACTGGGTTAAGGTCTGGGGACTGAGATGGTCATGGGAGGAGCAACTATCTGATTTTGTTTCTGCTGAACCATTTTTGTGTAAATTCCACATGTTTTGGGTCATTATCCTGCTGGAAACCCAATGACAACCCATCTTTAGCTTTCTGACAGAGGCCATCAGGTTTTGATGTAAAATGTCCTGATAGTTTCTGATGCCGTGCACCCTAACAAGGTTCCCAGAGCCTTTGGAAGAGAAACGGACCCATCGCATTACAGATCCTCCACCATACTTCACAGTGGGCATGAGGTGCTTTTCCGCATGCCTATCAACATTTATGTTTGTGATGGTGTTTGATGGTCATTATGGAGACTTTGTGACCCCTAGATGCCACTCTTTGAGGCAGTTCTTTAACAGTGAGGTTTTTAGATTTTTTTCTTTTTTACTTCTCTTACCATCCTCCTCACTGTGCATGGTGGCAAGATAAACCTGGGTCCTTGTTCAGCCTTGTTTGTCATTGGTACAGTTGTTTTAAACTTCTTAATGATTCTTCTGACTGTAGGGCAAGTTTAGGCGAGTGGCTATTTTCTTGTAGCCATTGCCTGACGTATGAATGTCCACACACATCTGCCTTAATTGAATGGGTTGTTCTCTTGTCTTTCCAAGTTAAAGAGTGGATTAGAGAAATATGCCTCTATATCAGATCATATTTATACCAGTATTTTTTTTTTAGTCATGGATTGTTTTTTTCACTTGAGTTAAAGGTTAGATTTTTCTACAACTTTCAGTGTGAGATTCTGCTTCCGCAATATAAAATTTATTTATTAGAACACATCGTAACTAGCTGTGCCAATAAGTGTGGAGGGCGCTGTGTATAAATTCATTAATTATAAACCTAAATTTTTGTTATTTTTAATTCACTCTAAAAATGCATGTATTTGTTGTCTGAGCATGTTTTATATGTAATAACTAATTTATTATTGTTGTTTTTTTAACAGTGATCCAGTTTGGTTTCATCACATTATTTGTGGCTTCATTTCCACTTGCTCCATTGCTCGCTCTTTTTAACAACATCCTTGAGGTGCGTGTGGATGCATGGAAGTTCACAACACAGTTCCGTAGACCTGTGGCAGCAAAGGCCCGCAACATTGGAGCCTGGCAGGAGATCTTAAATGTCGTAGCTATTGTATCTGTTGTCACAAATGTGAGTAGCACAGGCCGAGGGTCTGTCTCTTTCATTTCCTTGATGAAAACTTAATACTTATATTATATTATATAAAAAATAAAAAATCTTATTCCTTGCATTGCTTTACACTGGTTGCGCATAGTTTTCTGTTGCCAATTGCCATCATTGTGGTATTCACATGAACGATAAAACCCACCCCTTTTTTGCTTTTCCCCCACGCTGCTGCTAATGCATTGAACACTTTACATCCAGGACTGTAAATACTGTACAGTTATTATAATTTGTGCAATACCTTCTGCTTACTGACAATACCTGTTTGCAATCACGGTTTACACCATCCAAGTCCAACTGTACACTTATATGCCATTGTATATATTTCTATATTATCTTTTTTGTCTTATTGTTACATTCTCTTTATTGCGGCTGGTCTCTAAGAGCTACTGAACAAATTTACGTTACATAACTAGAGTGCCAAGAAAGTCTTTTATCTTATAAAAATGATTAAAGAAATTCTGAGATGAAATGCCTTATGTATAAATTGCACACACATGTATAGTGCATGACTGTCTACTAAAATGAGAATAAGCCTAAAACATAATTTTGTGGTAATTGTTTACGGTCTCTTTGAAGGGGCTTAAAAGGTATGGTGCACAGAAGTAGAACAGATAAAAATTTCAACATGATGTCGATCAGTTTCAGTGAAAAAGAAACATACCCCCATCCCTCACTCTACTGAAAATCACCATATCACCATTTTACTCATTATATAATCACTTCACATTGCACACAGATCACTTAATAATTAATAATTTAAAAATAATTTAAAAACACTCAAAATAATTTTCAGTTGTGCTATCACGTCAGTGTTATGCCAGTATGAATGTAGTTATAATCTGCATTTTAATGTTGATTAATGACTTAACCACAAACACGTGTAATAAAAAAGTTAAAATGTTATCCACTGCTTCCACAGCACTGTGGACAAAGTCTTAGGCTTATGTATATAAATTCTGTAAAGCAAAGAAGCATTTACAAATATCTGCATGATACCCACTTACTGTGTATTATTTGTCATCCCAGGCCTTCATCGTGGCGTTTACTTCTGATATGATCCCTCGTCTAGTCCACCTATACCATTATAGTTCTAATACCACTATGACAGACTACATTAACGACAGCCTTTCAATGTATGAAATCTCCGAGCTCAGACCAGAAAACAAACCCGAGGAGAAGCCTTATTGGTTCGACGACTCCATCACAACCTGCAGGTATGTAGCTGGGTGTGTGTTCATAGTTACGCACTGTGATGCACAAAGCACAGCTTCTATAAAAACCTTCACTCAAAACAATTACAAATTTACCTCGTAGCCAGGGCTTATATTCTAAATCTGCATGAAGAGAAATAACTCTCCGTGGTGAAAATAGAACTCAAATAAGACTCTACTCAAATAAGAAGAAATTGGAATCTATCATACTAAATGAAATGTATGGTTCGAACCACCTGTTCGTATCAGTACCTACAGCATCCCTTTTGATTTAAAGTGGTAGCATTAGGTTTGCAACTATTTCACACCACTGGAAACTTTGTCCATTTCTTTGCAAATGTATACCTAGTTAAAGCAGATTAGCATAAGTTGTAGGAAACAATGAGATCTTTGTTGAGATCAATGAGAAACATAAGATCTTTTGAGTATGCGTTCACTACTGACATCTGACTTCAGATATCAGATACCTGATATTTATCATGTGCTTTTAATACCATGCTAAGTTTCTAATTTTCATTGTATCTGAAATGTTGTAGATATCGTGACTACCGCTATCCACCAGGCCACGAGAATGAATACTCGCATAACATGCGGTTCTGGCATATTCTTGCAGCTAAGATGGCCTTTATTATCATCATGGAGGTAAGAACAGTAGTGATTTGTGATTTTTTTTCCTTCTTCTTTTTTTTCAATGTTTGGGATTAAAAATATATGTATTTGAAATCATGTTTGTCTCTTTTGGTCAGCATGTGGTGTTCGTTGTGAAGTTCTTTGTGGCGTGGCTGATACCGGACGTGCCATCAGAAGTTAAGGACCGCATAAAGCATGAGCGCTACCTGGTTCAGGAATACCTGCATGACTACGATGTGAAGAAGATCACATTGCAGCTCAGCAAGAGTCCGACTACAGCCCCCTGTCACATGACAGAGAGCAGCTCGCTGCTTAATACAGACACTATTGAAACCCTATCCGAATGTATCTAAGGAGACCCAAACTTGCAGGACCCTGAAAGGGAGGCCATGAGAATCTGGAGTATGAGAAACACCAGACCATGCTGTAGTGCACATGTATTCAAAGAACTAGCTTGCCTGTAGCTGTATATCCCTTGGAACCCAGATAAACTCACTTTCCCTTATAAAGCGGAAGATGAGGCCATGCTAGGACTTTGTGGTTCTTCTGTTGCCTGTATTTACCTCACATTTGCCGTCCCCTCTGACTCATGTTGCTCAAGCATGCCGTGCTCTGTCAGTATTGGTGACTGCTACGATGAGCATGATATTGGGCGGATTTTGGGATTTGGACAGCACTGTGAGCTGCCTCTCTGGTTGTTTTGCCTTGTAAACCAATGGCAAGTAAGGTTAAAATGTGAATGTTCTAGTATGATTATATGATCTTTGAAGATTTCCTTTAGAAGCAAAACAGCTTGTATTCACTTTTATTTTATTTGCCTGTTTACTTTTTTCATAAGAAGCTGCCTGGATGTGTTCCACTGTATAGTTTTTTATTTTCTTTAGTACTTTTGCCCCCTCTGTTCAGATGCAGAGTTATGCTGGCTTATCATAGTTAAAACTACACTGCTTATCTTTTTAAGACCTTACTTTCAAATGACTGTAGTGTAAACACTTTTAACTGTGATATGCATCCAAACACTCATGCTGTAATGATCATAACTGAACTTCTGTCATGTTGTTCTCTGTATATCATTTACGACCTGTTATGCAAAATTATTTTTCCTTTAAAAAAGAAAAAGGTTATAGGACCTACAGTAAATGTACTGGGTTAGAGTTGTGGATGAAAGGGTGCGAAATGTTTAACATTTACATTAAAACAGTTAATTCTGTTAAAACAGTTAAAAAATGTACAGGGTTACACTAAATAATCTGATAAACACATTAACAGTTTTCTGACAAGAGCCCTACTTTACTAAAGAGCTCTTTAGTAAACTGGAATGAATGTACTGCACTACAATGTGTTAAAATAGAAAATGTGCATATGGATGGGGAGTGAGATATGGAGATACATCCTAAAAAAATGAATATACAAATGGAATCCAAAGAGCAACAAACCACATTTGGGGTTCCTGTTATCTTTTAGGTCTCCAGAAACCAAGAATATACAAGCTTCATTCCTAATTGACAAACTCTTTATTACAACTATTTCAACTCAGCAGAATATTTTTTTTTAGGAAACTGGCTATGGTCTTGTGTTAAATTCCAGACATTTTTTTATTAAAACAAACCTTGGAGTCTTGGAGTATGTTTCTAGGGGTCTATTATCAACTGAAACCATGACAAATCCCATTCAGAAATGTTTTCATCATTGTTGGCATTTCTTGTCTCCTTAAATCACATTTAATCATGTACAAGTTTGGTTAATTATTTCATTTGTGTTTTTACCAGTAAAAGTTTCAGACAGTGCTGTATTTATAAGCCTCGGTGAAGACTTGTAAAACACTATGATCTCTGCAGGATTGAACAAGTTTCATGAAGTTCCTTTATATTCATTGGATGGTATCCACTTACATTTCTTATCATAATGCTATATTCAATTGTTTATCAATTCTACTAGTTTTATTTATTCACCTGGTCATTTTGTGAAAAGTATGTGTATTGTGTTAAACTGCCTTCATTTATACCTGCAACTATATATGTTGATATCATTTCTGTACATTGAAGAGGTTTAAGTGACGCTTTCTTTTGGAATAGTTGCTGATGAGTAACTTGAAATTTCTTTGAAAGAAATAAACTGTTCTATCCTAAATGGAAATTTGGAGAAACATAAAGCCCTCTCTATAGCTTCCTTACATGTGTATCTCAGGTTAAAGTTAAGAAGTTAAACTTCCAGTTATCACAAACGGCTGAAGTGTGCTGTGGTATTTGTATGTGCCTGGGTAAAGTTTGCGCCTGCCTTAAAAAGTTTACTGTCATCATGTTTGACTAAACGTTTTTTTTATTTTTATTTTTTTATAATGGTGCCATTCAATTAATTGTACTGTATGTGATCTTGCGTCCCATGTTCCTACTACTCGAGTTGCATGACATGACTCTTCAAATAGACTTTTTCAAAATAAAAATTTTCATATATTGAAGCTCAGTTTGCTCGTCTACTAAACTGTTTTGGGGTAATGGTAATGTGTATATTGGTAATCGGGTAAGAGGTGGGTCAGGAATGCAATTAAGCTACATTTTTTGCGCATGCGCATCGTATGTCCGCCAGATGGCGCCACAGGCTCATTTACAGCCGCTCCAGCTACCTGTTCGCTTTCTGTTTCTTTTCTACTTTTACTTTGATGTGTACATTTATTCTTTTATTTAGCACTATGTTCACATTATGCACTATATTTATTTAGGTATATTTTGATGTCTGTTTTTATTCTGTTGCATTTTAAGAGATGTGTACGTTTCTAAACGGTGAGAAGGTTGCATTTTTTTATTAGTAGGTTTCTTTGACCCTTAGCATTGAAGATGCATGTTCACACTCGCTCTCCCTGCGCACATCAACTGCAGGCAACAAGGAGACGCTTTGCTGAGCTGTGCTTGAATTATTAATACATTTTTGCGGCCACAGAAGCGACATCTCGGAGGGGGAAACACTCCTCGTTCGGTTTCCATAGCACCGCCCCCAGGAGGCTCGCCTGGCCTTTCATATAATAAACAACCAGTCAGAATGAAAGCACAAATGTGTACCCTATGCTTTAAAAAAAAAAAAAGGATTTTTGTCGCAGTAATGCAGTTCCTCCAAAAAACAAAAAGAACCAGGAATATTTGAAAATGAACGGCTTGCGAATGTTTCCCGTGATGTCTAACCCCTCCCAGTTAAAGTGGGCAGACTGGCGCGTATGGAGAAGGGGTTGGTGGGAGGGGGTGCTGTCTAGAGTGTAGCGTGCGCTCCGGTGCATAAGCGACGGGCAGCACGCGCCGTATCGCTGACCTTGGTGCTGAAAGCGGTTTCCGTGCACCAGATTAGATAAACTTCCATCCCAGTCCTTTATATGATCGCTAAT
Source organism: Clarias buthupogon (assembly GCA_030014345.1). Lineage (NCBI taxonomy): Eukaryota > Metazoa > Chordata > Actinopteri > Siluriformes > Clariidae > Clarias > Clarias buthupogon. The sequence continues at coordinate 7,441,263 of JAQMYK010000023.1, read as the reverse complement.
TGTATTTGTTGTTTGTGTACATTTTCGTTAGGTTAGATTCGGGTTTTTTCCACCAAACTTTTTTTTTCAGTCTTATAAAAAGCAGGAGTCTGGTTTGACGTGAACATCAGATGTATAGGCTCGCACCGAGATGGCAGTGAAAACGCTCACGGTGCGTATGAAGAACGAATTCATCATTTCGAACAGACACAGCCACTCCACTTCTGATTCCTCCTATCATATATAGGTCTTTTTCTTTTCTTTTTTCAATTGTCGCGCCTGAGGACCGACGTCGTGTTTCTTTAGCTGTCTGCCCGACTTCATCAGAGATCTGCTAGGGGTCTGTCCGGTATGTCCGACCAGCTCGTGCGTGACATGATACTTTAACACAAACGAAAAGAAAACGAAGGATTATCATATTTGGACATGGATACTCCGAAGGAGCCTGGTTTCGCGCCCAGCAAAGAGGCTTTCAAGCAGCTGGCAGGAAAGACGTTGGGTCATGTGTACAAGTAAGCTCGAATAATCATTCTCTTGGTTTCCCCACCAAACTATTTTTGCATTACATATTCGTGAGCGGCATTCCCAAATAAATGATGAATAATTCTTTAACGAATGATGAATGATGTTGTCACGACACTCACAAAAACACACATTTGCAACACGGCTGTTTAAAGTTGTGTGCGTGTGAGAGTGTAATGATAAAACTGTGATTCACAGTGAAATGTTAAGAGTGTGGAAAAGATTTCTAAGTAGTGTGGGTTAAAGAAAAGCTGATTGAACTGTAATCGCTGATGAGAGAATTCCCCTGGGTGCCTCCTATTCAGAGCCCATTCAGAGGTCTTTAAATAATTCACTTAAATGAAGAGAATTTCCTTCACTCTAGGTATTTGTGCAAAAGGAAAACCAATTGTGCAATTTGTGATAGTTTTAGATGATGTTAATCAATACTATATATTTTTTTAATATGTAGTCTTTACGTTTTTGATTGAATAATAAAAACTGATTTTTTTAGTGGTTAAGATTTGTTTTAATTAATTAACCATTTTATATATTATTTTTGTTTTTTTGGTTTTCGATGCTGAATTGCTCTCCTTATTATACGGGCATCGAATTTGATTATTTAACCTTTACATTATACTTGCACTTTGAAATATACGTGGAAAATATAAAATTCCTGCGTATCTTCGATTTACTCCAAATAATACATTCAATTTCGAATGCAAAATAAAGCATTTTTTAAGAGCATAATCGAAATTGGTTCTTGAATTTTTCTTTATTTGGTTGACTAATCGGCTAGTACACATACTCTCTGTAAAAAAAAAAGTGTACTGAAGTACGTTTGTTAACAATTATTCTGAAACATTAAATATTGAAACATTTCTCTTTTCGTTAAGGGTGTTCAAACTTTTAATCGTGAATCTTGTATGAATGCAAATAAGGGCGAAGGTGAACGAAATGCTGCAATGCGGTACAGAGACGGATGAGGCCTTTGGCGCTCCGACTGAGTCCTCAACGTTTCCTAACATTGAGTTTAGCGCTAATAAGGATTATTTACACACTGTTTTTTATTGCTAAAAATATTTTAATACTTATGATAAAGTTGACTTGTAGGATAAATGTCATGGGACTACTAAAATAGTACCCATGATACGTATACCCTGTTTAAAATATGAATGAATGTTCGATTAATGTAACTCATATGACTTACAAGTGTTTAATTATATTTATATATATTTTACATGATTTAGTCTATTCTAATCTATTCATCGGTGAGTTACCCTTAAGCTTTTTCCTTACTCTCCATGCATCTATCGTGTAGGGTATATATGGTTATAAGTTAATTCGATTCTGGCCTTTTTGCCGGTGTAGGGTGTTGGAAAAAAGACAGAAACCTGGGGAAAATATTGAACTAACGGAGGATGGCCGACCGGCACAGCCAGCTGAGAGGAAGGCGCCCTTATGTGACTGCACGTGCTTCGGCCTCCCGCGCCGCTACATCATCGCCATCATGAGCGGCCTCGGCTTTTGCATCTCTTTCGGGATTCGGTGCAATCTGGGCGTGGCTATCGTGAGCATGGTGAACAACAGCACCATTCACCAGAACGGCAAAATCATCATCAAAGAGGTGCGTGCGCGTGCATGGAATTTCTTCATAGGGATTACGTCTACGTCATGTACGTGGTTTCCCCACCTTCCGTGCGCGCACACACGCGCGCGCGTTTGTCTTTCCATCTTTAGGAAGGGCAAATAAAAAAAATACCCCCCCCCCATTTTCTCTGTTAATTTACGTGTTTAATATTCAAACGGTTCATGTAATTACAAACACACACACGTGTACATTTTTACATATATATTTTACTGTGTGTGTGTGTGTGTGTGTGTGTGTGTGTGCGTTTCGTGTGTATCTCATATATGTGTGTGTGTGCGTGTGTGTCGTCAACATTTTTTTAAACCTTATTTAAAATTTCATTCAAATTTCAAATGAATGTGTAGTGTGTGTAGTATTGCTTCCTCTAAAGACCACAGTATATATATTTCATGTTGAAGTATGTATATTTTTTTCAAGACCCTAAATAAACAATAAATATCTATTAGATTTCTTACCGACTTTCAAATATATCCTAGCTGAGTGCTTTGTGTTTCTCAACACTGATACATTTCATTTGATTCTCAGAAAGCCAAGTTTAACTGGGACCCAGAGACAGTGGGAATGATCCACGGTTCCTTTTTCTGGGGTTATATAGTGACCCAGATCCCAGGAGGGTACATATCATCGCGATTAGCAGCCAACAGGTAAATCTAGTTAGTTACACTGGACTTTCTGCCCTCGTTCATGCGACTAGAAACCTTTAGTTATTCTGCCTTTAGTGTTTTTCAAGCTCTTGTAGCTATTTTCACCCGGTTTATACCAAATTATTATAATAATTTTATTGGAACGGGAAGTGTAGCCGGGCTTATCAACATCGAACGTTTTGATTTCTATAAAAAGAAAAATTTATTTAACGCATTTAAAACACTAATTCGTCTTTGCTAGTTTATTGATTAAAAAGGATTTTTAAAATCACGGACATTTTTTAATCAGTCCGTTAATTGTAGCGGGAAAGTTGCCCTTGGCTTGGTGACAGAACACACAAGGGAAAGTGGGCTTTTGGCTTTCTCCACCTGTTAATGAGATCCCGGGGGAACACCGTGTCTAATCCGTTCAGTGAGGGGGTGGAGGGGCATGGAGACGATGCCACAGGGCTTACCCAGGGCCCTTTATATTACATACGCAATACTGAGATCGAGATTACTGTATAACAACAAAGCTAGAACATTTGTATCTTGCATCTCGGGTGTACTGTATATTCATTTGATTCATTTCGAGCAAATAGGACAGTCCAAAAGAAGTAAATTTTTACAATCAGTTCTGTTT
>JAQMYK010000023.1:7403132-7417655 GCA_030014345.1 Clarias buthupogon | reverse complement strand
TAAATATATATATCTGCCAGACTACACATGACAAATGTCATTGATGTGTATACTTTTAAAATATGGTACAATGGCAACTTCTTCTTAGAGCGCTTTATCCACAGCCAAAATGTTTTTATTTTAATGTCCATGTGAGATCAGGGAGATGTTTTAAGCTTTGGAAGAAAACAATCCAGGAGGGATTAAAACATCAATAGGAAAGACAGTACACAATTCAAGATTTAATTAATAACCTTGAGTTTAATCAAAGATAAATCCCAGCATGCGCAGAAATGGGAGATTGTTTCGAGAGGCCATGCACTACAGCTCTCCTAAGTGGCATTAATAAATTGATTGCTTTCCACGCGTGCTCAATCAATTGCTGCCCCACCCAGACACCCATTTGCTCACTGAACTGTGCTGTCCCTGTCTGTCACTGAATAAAGAATGTGTTGTGTGTTTGGCTATCTGCCAATCTGCCCTATAATCAGCCTGCTAGTTGACTAGGATGTGCATGCATGCTTGTTTAGCGATGCATTAGTTTTGGTCTGTTTTGGAAAATCCCACTCAAAAGCTGTTCTTATTCATTATTCTTCTTACTCATTTAAAAAGAAGGGTCTGAGCAGATCTTATTTTCTTACCAAGGCCACAATGGAGCAGGGGTGTGAGACCAGATTTGGATCACAGCCAGTCAACCAGCTTTCTACAGAAGGCCACACATGCATAATAAGGACCCATACAGGGAAAGGTCATCAGAAGGAGAAAGTATAAAGCTACGTAGGTTTAGTTAGATGATGCAGATTATTATATTGTCTTTCATTTGATATCAAATCAAAATTAATGTTAGTATGGTAAGGACAGTCATTGACATTTGACAGTCATTCTGAATTAAGACAGATGCCATAATGTTCTTATTTCTTTGACATCATGCAATATATGGTATTATTTATAATTTAATATATAATAATTTATAGTATAAAAGAAATCCTTTTTTTTTTTTTTAGCTTTCACAAAATGACATGTTTCAAAATCAAAATTAGTCATATATACCTGTATATTGATGGCGCAAAGACAATAGGTTCGGAAAACATTTATACAGCTATGTGTGTGTGCATGTGTGTGGGTACACGATGACTCATTCTGCACCTGGAGTCACTCACACCTGTTTCCCCAGACACACAACCCAGTGTCTATGAGCTAGTCAAGGTCAGAGCCCTTGCTCCCTCTCTCGCTCTCTTTTTCTCTATCTCTCACAAGTGCACACACAATTTATAGACAAAGTGCCGTGTCTCAGACTCCACATCCGCTCTCAGTGTTTGTTCATGTTACATATCTTGGCCCTGTAACTTTACCTTACTCTGACTTTTGGTGGCAGATGCTCTTCTCCTCATTCATCTAGCTTTCCGCACCTCACCTCCCCCTTCACTGCTCTCCCCATGTTACTATTCCGAAACGTGAGTTTCTGACGCATGTGCTGATGCAAGCTTGCAGACGTCCCGACAAACCCCACCTGAGCCAATCAGATTCAACTACAAGCTCACTGGAGGCCACACCTTCGCTCATCTCGACAGCAGGCAGCAGTGCCACAGAGGACAGTGTGGTACAGTATGTTCTGCAAAACTAACATTTTCATTTATGAAAACTAACATTTATGGTTTACCATCACAATTTATAAAATGCATAAATATAATGTAGACCATTTGATATGTTAACTACATTATAGTATTATTATTATTAAAGTACAAAAAGGGATTTTTGCAAAGCGAGACCCACATCTGTGTGTGTGTTTACTGTATAAGGTGTACCCACTTATACTGTATTACATGTAATGCTTGAGTGGCGTTGTGCCCATTCAAACCTGAATGTTTCCCTGGCCCCTCTCTTTTTCCTACACACACACACACGCACACCCACACGCACGCACACACACACACGCACACACACTTTTGTTTTCTCTTCTATCTTGTGGAGACGAGGTTACCATGGAGACAGAGATACTTACAGAAAAAAAACATTAAAATCTGTTTTTTTATACAGCATCTTGAAATGAATTGATCAGTGAGAATCTGTTCACTGGTTACGAATGCAAGCGACTGTGAAATTGTAAATTATTCCTGCGAGGAGGTGGGTTTAAACAGCAGAGGGCTGATAATATACTTACTTTAAAATACTTACATGTTATTCTATTATTGATTATTATTGTTGAAATAATTTGGGGAAACAAGTCTAAAATGTCCTAGTATCCATTGGATTATTATGGTTTCTTGGTTTCCTAAATTTTATTTTGAAACTACTGCTGACAGTCTTTTGTATGATTCTACATAAAACAACAAAGAACCTTTCCTATCTTTCACTTATACCCCAAAATAAAACTGATCTACTTTATGAAGACAGCCCTTATCCATCACAGTAAAAAGACGCCCTGCAGGGTTCACTGTGTACATTTTGTACTTTGTAGATGAAAGAAAGATAAAGACACAAAAAGACTTCTCTCTTTCAGAGTCTTTGTTTGGATGTTGAGATGAAGTGCCGACAGGGGTTAAGTGACTTTGAGCTGATAAAGTGCAGATAGCAGTGTTCCGTCATATCCTAATGATATTACAGCGGCTCTCCATTCTCTCACCACTTTAATCTGATTACGAGAAAGGGTGGAGATCATGGGGGTAGAGTGGAGGTGGGGCCATTTTTATACAATGATGCCAAATGCAACAAATGAAATAAAACAGTGCTGTGTAATGGTGCCCGAGAAAGCCAGGAATTCGAACACATGCTGAGCATCATTAATAATTTTTGATAAACCATCAATGTGACCTGTTTGTTTTTTAATAATCAGAATTCATTCAGATATTTTTACTTCTTGTTTAAATGCAAGCCCAGCTCCACACAATCACAAGATTTGCCCACCCCAGGGCTCAACCACTAGCCCAAGACAACCCCACTTCTGATCACAAGGTCGGATCCAGGCCTGTTCTAAAGTTAGCGATAACAGAAGCTAACTTGTTTAACTGACATTTCTCAGCTTTAAATGTTACTATGAATTGCTAAGAAAAGACAATGTGTTCTTTAAAAACAAAAAAATTTGTCATCATCAAATTGTTTTGCTGTAAGGTGTTAAATAATCAACACCAGAGTGGTGTAAGACAGGTAGAAGCCAAAAATGCATCTTCAGGGCCAGAAACAATGTCTGAGAATTTCCGTTTAAGGAGAAATAAATCCTAGTAGGTGACATCCATGAACATGCTAGGTACAAGATGGGCACCCTGGACAGAGTGCCAACCGATCACAGGGCACATTCACATCCACACACACAGTAATCCAATATGGGCAATTTGGAATAATTCCTGTCATCACTTTAGATTGTGGGGGGGAGCTGGAGTAGCTTCATTGAAGGAAAACCAGTCAGACCTACGTAGCAAGCATGTGGAGAACATGCAAACGCCACATCCACAGACTGTGCATTTGAATCTCCAGTCTTGGAGGTGCGAGGTAACAGAGCTAACCATTTAACCACTAAGCCTGAACACTCCTGAACATTCAGCTCTGCTGAAAGTCTGACACTCTCTGTAATTATTTTCTGTTCAGAGCTGGAAGGCAAATGACCTGGGTGCAGAGCTGACAGTTATGAACAGTTTTCCCCACATCACCCCGAACACCTCCTCAGCTGTCCTCTCTCTGCTGTCGCCTCTGGTTAAATAAAAAAACAGGATATAATTCAATTTGGCACCGTCTCGGGTAAATTAACAAAAATGAGAGGGTGCATATTAAACCTAAATTAACTGCTTTCCTGAAGGACAGAAGTCTGATTAACAGCTTGTTTTTCATTCACTGAGTTTGCAATATATTTAATAAGCAACATTTCATGACATTTCAACTCAAATGCCGTATTAATATACACCACATGGAAAAGCATTTGGCCAAACTTGCAATGACACTGTATGCAAATACATATTCTTCAATATGGAGTCCTCCTTCTGTAGCTATAACAGCTTCCACACTTCTTGGAAGGCTGTCCACAATATTTTGGAGTGTTTCTGTTGGAATTTGTGCCCATTCATTCTGTAGAGCATTCATGAGGTCAGGCACTGATGTTGGACGAGAAGGCCTGGCTCACAATCTCAGTTCCAGGTCATTCTAAATGTGCTCGATGGGGTTGAGCTCGATCAGGGCTCTGTGCGGGCCAGTCATGTTCTTCTTCTTCTTCACATCAAATTATGTCTTGTCCTGTCATGTTGGAAAAGAAAAGGACCTTCCCCAAACTCTTGCCAACAAAGTTGGAAGCATACTGTAGCATGGTCCAAGATGTCTTGGTATGCTGAAACTGGGGATAAAGGGCCTGATTCAAATAATTAAAAGGTTTGGCCAAATACTTTTGTCCATATAGTGTATATAGGGGCTTAGGCTACTGTATACATGCCTATAAGATAATTTTGCATTTCAGAATATAAAAGAAGGATGGTTTGTAGACTGAATGTGAATTCTTGATGGAATATAAAACAGAAATGATTTTCAGGCTGTAAATGCTGCAGGTTTGGATTGCAGTCAGGGGTTGACTCATCTATCTGATCGAGCACGGCTCCTCTTGACCCCCGGGACCAATCTGGGATCCGCGCCGGCAGCACGCGCCGGGAGATCCTCGCCTTTTTTTTTTTTTTTTACAACATTAATTTGGTTGTCCGGGAAACGCGCGACGCCGCCATCTGTCTCAGCCGCGCGTGCCGCTGATCACCATCGGCCTGTCGTGTAGCGACGACAATAACGTTTACCGTGCAAATGAAGATGAAGAGGACCAGCGATAAAACATGCGACGCGTGTCACACATTACTAGAAGGAGCTGGATAAAGTCCTTTACACATAAAAACAGAAAGGCTGTGAAAGGGTCCAGTCAAGATGCAGTTATTTTTGAAAACACACACACACACACACACACACACACACACACACACACACACACTGTCAACACTCTCATTTGTCTACAAAGAAATTACGGTTAACTGAGAAGAAAACTGTTATACATTCAACATATTCGTGAGCCTGAGTGAAGGAAATAAACTGTAATGAACACTGCCCCCTGCTGGCCAGAGTTAATATGGCTTCTGTGCACCGTTCATACTGTAGTTTTGTCAAACACAGATATACAGACTGATAGACACACATATCATATATGACCGAAAGTTTGTGTATACCTGACCATCATACCCATACCATGATTTTTTCCTACACTGGTGCGACAAAGTTGGACACACACAATTGTCTAGAATGTATTTGTATTCTGTATGAACATTTTCCTTTAACTGGAAATAACAAACCCATCATTTCCAGAATGACAATGTGTCTGTGCACAAATCAGTGAGATCAGTAAACACGTTATTTTGGGCCAAGGTTGGTGTAGAAGAGCTTGAATGGCCTGTACAAAGCCCTGACCTCAACCCCACTGAACATCTTTGTATTGGATGAACTGGAATGCTAATGGCACCTCAGGCCTTCTCCAGAGAATCCAGAGAAAACCCACATACACACACTCTATAGAGAAAATGTCTGACATATTTATAAAAGACACAAAACACACTGTAGATTATCGCATGTAATATTCAAATAATAATAATTTTAAAAGATTAACACAGAACATCATGTAAATCAAAACTACAAATATGACAGTAGTCAACTGTATTAGATTGAAATATGAAATGTACATCATTTTCCTCTACATTTGATTAGAAGTACGGATAATTTAAACATCAGATAAACAGGCATAACAGAGCCAAATTTTGTGCTTTATAAGCTTGCAACACTGAAGAACAACGTGTACATTTGTTAGTGAGATAAATAATAAGGTTGTAAAACTTGCATGATGATATACAAAGTGTTCAGAGGAACAGGATGTCTTAAATAAAAGTCAACTCTTTAAATACTTTGATCCACTTCAAACAGCACTCAGAGTCCACAACTGAGGACAGGGCCCAAAGGATTGAAGAACCGTTGTGTTGGATATTACAGTTACTGCTTGCTTCAGAAGTAGAAAGGGTTCACCATGATTTCACTAAGCAAAAAGTATTATTTGGGTTCTTGATCATCCTCAGCACTGAAATGACAATAATGTGGCATCTTAGTGCTGGATTGAGGTGATTTATAAAAAACTTAAATTTCATACTGGAATAAAAACAGCTCACCAGCCAAGACTATACAACCAACAGCTGTGCTGTGGTCAGAAATTAACATTGTAGACAACAAAAACAGATGGGAAAGGATTGTATTAAGAATGGCCCATCAACAAGTTACTGTATAGTTGTTCAGCTGTTGTCCATTTCTGTTAATGGAGGAGATTAGCAATCTGTTAAAGAAATCTGATTTAGGGAAAGGTAAATTGATACTTTATATCGATACATTTGATCCTGACATTTCCTTACAGTCAAACACAAGTAAACCAACTTTTACAGAGCAAGCAGAAAGTCTAAATGATAAATGACAGTAAATTGTAGGCTATTGCCTCAAAGATTAATTCAGTTTATCTGATTTTTATTATTAAAATGATAATTTTAAGGTTTGTATGTACTGTATATAACAAATAAATTGTTTTTGGAGACTGTTTGGAGTTACAAAATAAATATGAAAAATAAATATTTGTTTCAAAATTTGTTTACATTACTTCCAGGATTGGCACAAAACTGAAAGTGTTGCAGAAGCTTATAACTTTACACAAATTTATGCAAGGTGTGTTAATATCATGTGATCGGTATCTTTCAATCTGCCCTCCATGGAGACTCTACTTTGATCTAAGAAGTGTGCCGCCACTTTTAGACTCTTCTTTGCATAATCTCTTTGTGTGTGTGTGTGTGTGTGTGTGTGTGTGTGTGTTCTCTTCTTTTCAACTCTGGGTCAGCCACAATTCTTCCTCAAATATTATAATAAGCCCTAGTCATGTGGCTCAGTACCTTAAAAAATGTGCATATAAAAAAACACCCAGTTTTTTATTTTGTTAACACATTTATTTTGGTGGGATTTGTCATGTTATACAAATTGTGTGAACAAAATAAATATTTTGATCATTTTGATTTAAACTTCAAATCATAAAAACTCTTACACATTTATTGTGATTATTTGTAGTGCAATATAGTCCAACAACATCTTTAATGTAAATAATAATTCTTTCAAGTAAGACTTCTGATGTTTATTACTTTTTCATTGTTTTATAGTATGTACACAAGAAAAGTACCACGAAAGAGTAATGAGGTCCGACATCTAGTTTTGATATTACTTGGTTTCTTGTCAAAAAGCAAATAAGCGATGTCGCACAACTTTCAAGCAAGTGCACTTTGTCTTCGAGCACTTCCTCAAAGTGTATGACCGTGGCTGCGTCCCAAACCGCACTCTACTCTGCTACATAGTATTCTATCAAATCAGAAGACAACGCTGCGTTACCATAGTTACCACAGGTAGCCTGCCTAGTTCCCGTATTATGCACGCGGTTTGGGACGTAGGCAATGAGATTTGGTTTGTGTGTGTGTGTGTGTGAGGAGGAACTTGAATACTGACGGTGTGTTGGACAGCAGACTTGCTTGAGTTCCACATACTGTAGGTGTGAAGAACTTGACTAAGGTAAGTCTTGTACTGCTGTTTTTCATGTTCTTTTTAACTTCTTAATGGCCTTGTGCATGGTACAAGATGTACAATGTCTATAATGAAATAACATTCTTTGAGATATAATAATTCATATAATTTATTGGCATGCTTTATTAATTAATTGGAGGATATTACATACAATACAAGACTACAGAGGGAAGTGATCTGCAAATATATATAAACAGCAGATATACATAGGCTATGTAATGCAAAAATTATAAATTGTAAATACGGTTCAGATATACAGTACAGCAGTGTTCAATCAACAGATTGCATTAGAACAAAATGCGGGAACACATAAATTATAGGACATAGACAATAAGATATCTACTATAATACGCAACAAAGATGTTTAAACAGTGTTTCCATATCTGTGTCTAATGATGTAGGAAAATTTATAAGATATTAAGACATTAATAATTAAAATAAAACTTAAAAACTATAATATGTATGTACAACCTTAGCCTCCAACCTCTTTAACAGATATATCATCATTATGTTCATCATTTCTGTTGAATTTGTTTGCTACAGGAAATATGTCTTTATATATCTCTTAATCCTGATAGTACAAAGTTGCTCAAGAAAATAATCAGTGTGCACTCGGTTTCTTGTAATCTGTTGGATATAACATGATGTTGTACCCCAGTGGTGAGATTATTCCCTCCACCACCACACATACAGATCTGTCAAGGAGTGGTATAGGTTAAGCTGTGTTAAGTTGATGTCTTAGAAACATACAAAAATTTGCAAGCCTAAAGATCCACCAAATGTCTACCTAATGTCAAAACTTTGCCAGAGCATCTCCAAAATGTCAGGTCTTGTGGTCTTGTGTCAGGCTGTTCTCCAAGCCGTATGCAGCAGTTAGTACATCTCGTACTAACTACTAAGGCCCATACTACCCTTGTCTCATTAAGGCTGGGATGTGAGGGCTAGCGCCTTTGGTCTGATCTCACATGCCAGCACAGGCAGTGTAGCGCTTGGAAACCTTGGGCCCTGGTATTCATATGGATTTTGCTCTGCACACCACCTGTCGAGACATTGTTCCTGACTGAGTCTAGTATAATGTCTAGTATTGTTGATGAACCTGTCTCATACAATAGGTGTGCTGTCTGCAGTTGTAGCACCCACCACAAGGTTCATTGTTTTGTGCATGCTGAGATCGTCTTCTGTCAAGCACAGTTGCTATATTCTTCCTGGCAGCTTGTCCCAATCTGCCCAGTTTTCTCTGACCTTTTATATCAAGAATGTGTTTCCAGCCAAAGTCAGCTCGATCAGTGTTTTGTTTTTCTGTATGTAGAAATCCAAAAAGATCAGCAGTTTATGAAATAATCAAACCAGCCCATTTGGAAGCAACATCCATGGCATAAGCAAAGCCACAGAGATGTCACCTTTCTTCATTCTGATTCTCGATATGTGCATACCTGAAGTTCCTGACCTGTATTTATGTAATGTTTTGAAGTGCATTGCTGCTGTATCTTGATTGGCTGATTAGATACAAGTAACTGCTCATATACTTATAGTGAGTACATACAGTATGTGAGGACACATTTTGACATTTTTTATTTACTCATGGTGTGTACAGTATGTTTTCCATTTATATCCATAAAAAATTCACGGTCATTTAGAAGTGTCATTGAAAATGTCTAGAGGCTGATGCTGATTATGCAAATTTAAGGTTTAAACAAAAACTTTGGTTTATGATAACAACCATATCTTATATTACACTAGCTTGCAGCGCATAGAAACTTTTAGGGGTATATATATATATATTTAGGAGCAGCGATGGCAGCAATTCTGGATTAAATGTCAGAGAATGAACATTATATAAGCCATTAATGGGTCCTGTTTCTGTATCTTGTCTCAGCTTTCCTGCTCTGGAACTAAAGCTTCGTGAGCTTACTGTGTTACACATACACTGTTTTTGTTGTCAAATGTAGTACTGTTATTAATAGTACTATTAATAGTAGATGATACCAGCTCAGGTTTCACAGACACACTGCAGGAAATATTAAGTGAAAATACGCCAGAGCTCAAGCTGGTGGATTTGATATTGGAACAGTTTATGTTATGCTACCTGGATACAACCTTTCTCCTTCAAGTTTACATAGAACACAATGTGCTGGAAAGCTCACGGCTCTTTCATAGGATTCACCCTGGATCAATTGTTGGGTTTTGGTGTAGACCTTCATGTTCAAACAGACCATCAAAAATATAAAAGAAATCATTGTTTACCTCTTCTTTTAAATGGATTAGAATAAGAGCACTGATTTAGGAACATTTATTCTATCATGTACTTATGACTGTGATTGTTTGGACAGGTGAAGTATATGACAACATCGACAGTCATGTGTAATGTCTTTTACTTTTTACATGAACTCATATGACAGACAGTCTTCCTGTCTAGCGCTGCACAATAATGACTGATCATGATCATTTATCAACACTAAAATCATACGTAAACATCATAACTGCAATTTATCATGTCAATTTATAAAAATATATTTTTTATTGATACTAAATAGACTGCTCTATAACACAAGTCTCTGTTCTTTCAATTCATTGAATCCAGTTAAATAAGACCACACCTTAGTCACATGGATTAGATAGGATCTGACTAAAGTTTCCATCAACTGACTATGAAAGAAGCTTCCATCAGCAGTACTGTACTTAGAAGTGCTTTAAACCGTAGTCACGATCACCTCCTTCAAAACAACAAATTGGTGCAACATACAGTACAAAGTTAGAGAAACTAACTTCAAATGGATTACAGAGCTCACAGACAGCTACAAAAAAATTAGACCAGCAAGGAGGGAGCAATCCGACACGTTTGCAGAATGAATGAAGTTGGGCTGAGGAAACCTGGTTTCTTAGCCTCAGTGCCAGAGATCCATCGGTCTGCATTAAACAGCTTTTTGATTCCTGGCATATCCAGTTTTATAATTAGCTAATAAATCATTTGTGTTTGGTGATGTTTAAAATTAAAGTTGTGCAAAGTAAAAGGTTGCAAACGTTTTTATAGGACATATTATTAGAATTGAAGTTTATTCTGTTTATTGAGTTTCAAATTCTTCAGTTATTTATCAATGACTGATTTTTCTATAATAACGTGGTTGTTTTAATACATTATCATTTCTATTATAAAAGAAAATTTCGCAGTGATCATACAGTGATCAGATATGACATTAAAACAACTTATGGCCTTATTACACTAGGACCTGTCACTGGGTGGGATATATCAAACGGCAAGTGTCAGTTCTCGAAATTGACGTGTTTAAAGCAGGTCTGGTTGGAGCCACAGACTGGTCAGATTGCCCACGCTGATCCGTATACACCAGTGAATGTAACCTACAATATAAACATGAGCATCAAGACTGAACCACGGAGCAGTGGACAAACATGGCCTGATTTGATGAGTCATATTTGTGGACAGTCGGATGTGTGTACTTCAATTGTCTGGGGAAGAAATAGCACCAGGCTGCACTATGGGAAGAAGACAAGCCAATGGAAGCACTGTGATACTCTGGTCAGTGTTCTACTGGAAACCTGGGATTCATGAAGATGTTTCTTTGAGATGTATAACCCACCTAACCCTTGTTGGAGATCAAGTAAATGCCTTCATGACAAAGGTATTTCCTAATTTCCTAAGGCATTTCCCTCAATCCTCACCTGCTCAGAAGTACAATGAGGGAAATGTAAGCCACTCTGGCTAAGGGTGCCCGCAATTGCCATAAATGTAAATCTAAATGTAAAACCACAGCACACCTACAAAAGTCTTGTGCAGTCTTTGCTGGGGAGATTAGGCAGTTGAGTTTAATGCGATAATCTATATTGTCAGGTCTTTCTCACAATGGAAATTTAGTAATGGATTTTAAAAACATGTCCTTAAGTAAGATTTTTGCAACAGACAATATTTCTGTTTTTTTTTCATCAGACAATAGTATTTCTTGTCCTTTTAACCCCATGAGAGGAAGAAACAGAGAGGATGGTGAAGGGATGGCCATTTGTACTGTAGATGCTGTATCATATTGTATAAAAGAGACTAGCTTATTTCAAATACTGTATGTTACATGTATGGAGATGGAGGAAAAAAAATTTGCTTGGCGGCATGATGGTGTAGAGGTTATCACTGTCGCCTTGCACCTCGATTCCCGTCTCTGTGTGCATGAGTTCTCCCCGTTCTCCCCAAATTGCCTGTAGTGCGAGTGTGTGTATGTATGTGTATGTGTGTGTGCCGTCCAATGAATTGGCACCCTGTCCAGGGTGTACTCCACCTCATGCCCTAAGTCTCCTGGGATAGGCTCCACCCTCCACAACCCTCCACAAAGCGGTATAGACGATGAGTGAGTAATGACAGGTTGCTTAAATATGAGAGGAATAAAACACTTTAGGACATGCTGTTACCGGAAAATGAGTTGATCTTGAGATTAAATGTTCCAAACACTAGATACAGGATTAACTTGATTGGCTTTTAGATGCTTTACTAGTCACTATGCAAATATTGATTTCATATATGTCCATGACAACCTCAGAGCTTTGAATGACCATTAGTGTGACCTGTGTATCTAACAGAGAAATATAAACTTACATTATACTATTGAAAATAGTGAAAATCTTATGGTTGCAGTAAAACCAGCTTAGGTGCAGTTATTTATTTCCTGTTGGTATGTTTTGTGTGCTGCTATATTATTGGGTTTAATTTATAATGACTTATAATGTTTAGATCTGTATGTGCTTGCTCCTATACATGTACTTAATAAATGTTAAAGTTTATAAAGTTTATAAAGTTTGTGTGGACACAGAGGTTATTTATGTGTATTGGTTGGGTTAAAGGCTTCTGCTTGTACGCTTGTCCATCCTAGGGTAGGCATCGGTCTAGGTGTGAATATAGCACCTGTATGCTGTATCATTACTGTATGCACTTCCCATGCCCTGTCGACTGGCCAGGGTTCAGCTTGGACACATGTCAAATTCATCTCACTTTGTTCTTCAGCCTACTTACTGTAGATCTATAGCAGTTTGTCCTCTTGTGCTTCTGTCAGATTGAAAGAACTTTATTAATCCCAGAGGGAAATTGTCAGCCATGATGAGTCTTCTGTAGTGCTTGTAAAAAGACACCAATGTGGAATTTCCTCTTCACCAAATAATTTATGCCATGAACTTTTCCCTATTTTCAATAATATGAACTAAACTTATACTCGGCAGCATGATGGCATCGCCCCTCCAGGGTTGAGTGTTCAATTCCATTTCAATTTCAGTTTCAAGAAGAGATTATAGATTGATAATTAAGTGATAACAGGAACCCACTTACAGTATGTCACAGATGTTCTGCAACATAGAACGTCATCTTTGGCAAATTGCTTTAATGCGGACATTCTGTTATGGGGGAAAATAGTTGACTTCATACCACTTGACTGTGATTTCTTCCTAACTTATTATATTAAAGTTTACATTTACCTTGTGTAAAAAGTCAAGATAAAATCAAACCTTTTCTAAGATTTTTTTTTATATAAAATTTTTCTCTGAGAATCAGTTTAATAGCCTCAAGCTGCAAATCTGTATTGATGGAAAGAAATTTTTTTAGATGTTCCTCTTCTGAGATTTAAAGTTCATTTTTTTACCTTCTACAAATAACGCTTAACAATATATTCGTTGAAGTCTCAAGTTTTGAATCTGCATAACTTTTTTTCTTTTAGTTCACCTATATTTACACAGCAATGTTGTTTCAGCATTACCCCTATGCTCCTGCTCAGAATATGCAGATAAGAACTGGAGTCGACTTTGTTTACCATTTGCAAATGCCCAGGTCATTAGAGTGTCATTACAGGGTGAAAGGTCCATGATGCTGTACGCACCATGAGGGTGTTTGTTCATTACCTGTTTCTTTATCTTCATACATCTCTACATCTGTGTCCCTTCCTCACTGCAGCTTGTCATCTATAGGCTTTAAGAAAATAAACAGGGGCTTTGTTTTTGCCATCATTCCTGTCTGCTCCTGTTTGGATCTGACACATCTGCCCCGCAGGTGTCTGCTTTTTCTTCTTGGCCTCAAGAAAAGCAGTGCGGTTACAGGACGTGGGAAAATGATTTGTTACAAACATTAAGACCCCCATGATGAATGTGTTGTCTAGAATGTAGAAACAGTAGGCGTCAGTTGTTAGGAGTTGGCATGTGTCCTTGCCAGTACATTTTTTTCTTAATGAATAGAAGCATATTTGGGTGTTTTGGTGTAGTGAAGCTTGTGCATATTGTTTTAGTATGAGACAAGGCACATGTTAATTCACAAGACTGTGCTGTACATATTCTGTTACTGCTTAAGAGCTATCAGATTTACAATATTAAACATAGAGTCGCGTATTTACACATCGCTCACCCTGAAAGATAATGAATGTTCAGCATGACACAGCTGGACCCTCTCATTATTTCCAAATTCTTATATCCTGCTTTCTAAACCAGCCTGTAGTGCAGTATGTTCCAGTTTCTACAGCAGCTCTGGCTCATTAGACGTGGTATAAACCTGTGCATGGTCTGATCAGACAGTAGCCCACTGAGAAAGGCACAGACATGTGACCAGCATGCGTCCATACCCAAGCCAAACATGACTTCCATTCAATTCCTTCATTGTTGCCTATCAAATTCCATCAGTTTTACTTACGTGAAATTGGACTGAATCTGTTGGATCTGTTAGCTACATATGGCGCACTACAAATAGCCTGGAAGCTCTTTAAATAAATACACTGCAGTTTTACGATGAACCCAGGAGCAAAGTTATACAGTAGTAAATAGTGAAAGGATGGCATTCAGTGCAATCATTGTATGTACTGAGGCAGACTTTTTCCCCCAGAGTATTTTTAAAGTTACTCAAAAGGGGTTTAATTTCCAATGTGGGTCTACTACTAATAAAAAAAATAAAAAAACAAATAATAATAT
>JAQMYK010000023.1:7381989-7395772 GCA_030014345.1 Clarias buthupogon | reverse complement strand
AGACCCTTCATTTCTTTGTAAGTGGGCAAACTTAGAAAATCTGTAGGGGATCAAATACTTATTTCCCCCACTGTATAGCTAAATATACTGTAAATATTTATTGCTTTTCTAAAAATCTTTCTACAGAAAAAAAAAATCCCTTGAGGTGTTCTACATAGAATCTTGAAACGGATAAAATAGTGTGTTATAGTTGTTTATGTGTGATCAGTTCTTTCTTTGTCACTCAGGGTTGCACTGAAAGGTTAAGCTTTAACCAGGATTAAATCTAATAGGATAAAGTTTTAATCAGAGATTACAGTTTTATTTCCTACCCATTTTTAACATTTAAGTGGTGCAACATAAATTCTATTTACTCACTGAATCATGTATCATTTCTCACAGGTATGGTGTTGATCCACCTGGTCTGGTCAAATTGGAGAAAGAGATTGAGAAAGAAGAATTTGATTCCTTATCCTCAACCATGGTCTTTGGTTCATCATCACCCTCTCCATCTAGTTCTCTTTTCTTTCCACCTTCTTTTCCAGCTCCTTGTCTTTTGCCTACTCCTGTGTCTCCGGTCACACCACCTGCCTCTCCACCTCCAACCTGCTCTTCAGAATTTGCCTCTGCCCCAGTCTCACAATCTGAGCCTGTACCTGAGATAGAACCAGAACCTGAGTCTGAGCTGGAACCTGAGCCTGAGCGAGAATCTGTGCTTGAACCAGAACCTCAACCTGAGCTAGAACCAGTACCTGAGCTTGAGCTGGAACAGGAACCAGAACCTAAACCTAAGCTGGAATCTGAACCTGAGCTGGAACATGAATCTGAGCTGAAACATGAGCTGGAACATGAACCTGAGCCAGAACCTGAGCTGGAACCTGAACATCAACCTGAGTCTAAGCCAGAGTGTGAGCTGGAACCTGAGCCAGAACCTGAGCCTGAGCCAGAACCTGAGCTGGAAGCTGAATATGAACCTGTGCTGGAACCAGAACCAGAACCTAAGCCTGTGCTCGAACCTGAACCTGAGAATAAGCCAGAAACAGAGCTGGATCCTGTACCTGAGCTGGAACCTGAACCTAAACCAGTGCCTGAGGTGGAACCAGAACCTGAACCTGAGACTGAGACGGCAGATGAGCTGGAACATGAAACAGAATCTGAGCCTGAACCTAAGCCAGAAACTGAGTTGGTACCTGAACCTGAAACTGAACTTGAGCCTAAACCTGATCCTAAACCCAATCCCCTGTCAACTGTTCAAACACCAACAACCACCCCCTCCTCACGAAACCCAAAGGGCAAAGATGGCCTACTGGATGTTATAGTGAGTTAAAATGATTAACAAACACATTATTGTTTATTTAAATGCATATTATAAAAAGGCTCTGTTTTGTTCTAGGTGAAACAGATTTCAGAAGATCCACCATGCAGATGTGAAGTTAGGTTCCGCATTGAGAAACAACCCAAAGGCCACTACCGAATAGGGGATAAAGTGCTGTATGTGAGGGTACGTACAGTATGGCTTTGAGCTTTTCTCCTCCTTGTATAAGCACCTTCAGATTAAATCAGTCATTCAGGTTAGAAATTTTTTTTAATGCAGATCGCATATATTAGATATGCATAGATTATCATATTAGATCAAATAATATGATCTAATTTTGAAAAACTGATCAGAATAATACTTAAGCCTTAATAGAGATTGGAATAGTGGAGCAAATAAAGCGTTAAAAATCTTAAACCTTAATCTTTAGCATTAATAAACAATAAGAAATGTTAACAACATACAATACATTAAAGTACAGTTGCTCTTAAAAGTTTACACATGCTAGTCATATGAATAGCTTGACAATATTGGGTTTTTAATTACTTCTTTGAACTTTTTTTTAAATACTTCTATAATAAATGGAAACAAAGAAAATATTTGGAACACAATATATAATTTATTTTGAGTTTACAGATATCAACGCATGGTAAATATTATACATAAGAAGTCAAAAAATATATATACAGTATATACACCCACTTAGATCAATAATTTGATGGTGCTGAATATCCTGAAATGTCTTTTTATTCACCAAGTTCAAAGCCTCTCCAATTTCCCATTAGTGATGATGATTGACTGGAGATTTACACAAGTTACTTGTTAAACAACAGCAGAGTCAAAACAACAAGTTAAAATCATTTTATGTAAACGTTACTGGCAGGTGTAGCCATTTTACCCAGATTTGGAAGAAAAGCCAATCTTTTACTCTCAACTGTAATTGGTTTGAATGGTCAGGAACAACCCAAGATCCACCAATGGACTAAAGGTTTTGAGGTATGTACAGTATGAAGGGGTAGGGGTGAGGCATTTGACCCTAAGATTGTTCCAACCAAACATCATGCCTTGGGGATGTTTAGCTACCAGTGGTACAGGTGCGTTGCTCAAAGTGGATGAAGTAATGAAGCAGGTCGACTACCTTAAAATTCTTTAGCACAACTTCAAATCATCAGCTAGGACAAAACGGAGTGTTCCAACGTTTCAAAGATCATCATCATGACCTTTGGCAGCCTCAACCCTATTTAAAATTTGTGGAGCATACATAAAAGTTGGGTCAGTGCCAGGAAACTAATAAATTTATTGAACCACTACCAATTCTGCCAAGAATGAGGATTCCATTAAAGATGAAAGGCATTCTGTCCCACAAAAAAAAAAGACAATTTCAAAGAAATCACTGGAAGTCCAATGGCAACATGACATTTATTTTCATAATACATATACTGTACAGTATGTATACATTTGACCGCAGCTATAGATGTAGTAATGAAGTAATTAAGTAAATTTTTTTTTTACACATAATTACACATAAATGAATTACACATAAATGAACATAAATTACTTCAAATGTTACTAAATGCAGTTAGGTTTAGGAAACAATTATTCACCCTTAAACCATATAGATATATATTTTTATTTTTTCATGGATTGTTAATAATCAGTTCATTTAAGTGTTTATTATAAGGCTTAATTGATTAGTTACTAAAAACAAATTTCAAGCATTTTTGACTCTGGTACGATTATGGTTTATTTATTTTGTACTCTTGCTTGTTAATAATAACTAATGCTATAAATTATTTTAATGTAATGCATTAGCAACATCTCAAATAGTGCTTTTCTTGTTACCTATTCTCTTTCTATTTTGTTAGTTAGGACCCGGGTTAGGGGGGAAATGTGTGGAATTCATTCAAAGGCAAACACTCGTGGGAGCTTGGGTTGCTTGGCAACATGAAGAAAAGGTTCACACATTTTGAATAGTAGAGAAAAAAAGATACTGACTGACCGGTAGATAAAATCAGATGATGAACCCTTTAACAAGCTTTCTCGTAGTAGGTAAATATAACACAAATTTGCCTAAAGATACAGCAATGAAAAATATTTGAGGAAAAATAAAAGAACAAAGGGGAAAAAAAGGAACAAATATTTCCTCACTCACTATAGCCACTCATGCAATAGACATTAAAGAGCACTTCACAGCATTGTCACTTCGGCTAATAGGGGACCTGCTCAAACCATTACATGCTCAATTACACTTATCAGACACCTCTTATTTAACTCACACTATCTCTCTTTGCTGTCCCAGTGATCAATATATTAAACAGCCTGTTTTCAGAGACAGTTCAACTTCCAGGCCTCTTTCTATACCGACCACACACATTGCTTCATGATTAGCTATTATATTTCATAACCATCCACCATCTTAATGTACACAAAATAAGCCCCAACACCTGCTAAAACTGATACATACATGCAAGATTTGGAAGCATCAGACATGTTAAAAATATAATGATTAAGAACACCAGTGCTTTTATCCTAAGGAAAGAACAAATAGATGTCTGTGGCATGCCTACATCACTATGAGCTGCTGCTCAGCAACCAGAGATGACTGGCATTCTTTGATCATTTAAAGCTACAAAAAGCAAACATTAATTTTGTCCTCTTTAGATGGATCTCATTCTTTGGCCACATTCTATATGCTCTCTCTATTTTGATGTTAGCATTTTCTCTTCAACCCTATCGGTGATCATACAGTCAACTCCAAAATTATTGGCACCCTCCATGAAAATTAGCAAACCTGAACGTATAAAAATACGTTCATGCACCTAGTTACTGCTAATTTTTCACAACGTTAGCAATTTATTTTTTTCATTCTAATCAAGCTTGTTGTGACTTTAAATGATTATTTCCATTTTTTAGATCTATAAGGTTACTTGTACAGGTCATTTATAATATGATCATTGGAAAGCAATTTATGTCTAATTAAATTACATCTAAATAAATTTTACACAGTATATCTCAAGGATGACTTTTAAAAGTATTTGTATGTGTATGGACATGTGTATGGAAATATTATAATTTATTAGCCTTGCTGGTGTGTGTTAATAGGGAGGCTTCAGATTTCAAACTGTGTATTTGGGATTACAAAAATGTCGAACAAAAAAGTAGAACAAAAGTTATCATTACTTTTATAATTTTAGTTCATTCAACCAACTTCCCAAAGGTCACTGAGCAAAGAATGTAAAAAAAATAATAAAAATAAAAAATTAATCACATAGGCAAAGAAATAAATGGTAAATTTACCCTATATAACTGTATGTTTATTAAAAAACAGCAAAACAAATAATGGCTAACATGCTGTTTGTACATACAAATTTGAATAGTGAAGAAATATTTTTTTTTACAAAAATTTAAAAAACATATACAATAAAAATATAGATTTTTCAATATCATTTCTTGTTTAAATGAAACATTTTAATATTTTTAATCTGTTGTCTTGACTTTGGTACTGTTTTGTGTGCATTTTTTTGTGACATAGTTTATCGATCATCTTTGCATAAAATGTTAAAGCTCCACCATCAAGAAAAGAATATTTTCCACACATAAATTACGGGTGTGTTTCTAGCTTATAGTTTAGTGCCATGCTGTAAAAAGGAGCCAATTTATTGATTTTAGTGCTGAAGTCATTAGCAGTATGATTACACAGGGAAGCTCGTTAAATGATGTTGGCTTCTAGCTGGTCCCGCCTCTTCCTTCCTTCATCTTCTGTGATTTCTCAATCAGACCAGTCCTCCAGGGCTCCAGTTCGCTCTCCTAAGGGGGAAAAGCAGTCTCTTTATGTCACAGAGCCAATTAGCAGGAGATCCAGAGAAGAGATGAGGGAGACAGAGAAAGAGGTCTGCATTTGCTCTCATCCATGAGGCTCCATCAGAAAGCTTTTAATGCCATCTCTTATCCTATCTCTCTATGAAAAGATATGTGTGGGAGATGGATTTGCTTTGCTTTTATGATTTCATGAATGGAAAAGACACAAATTCATTAGCTCATTTCAATGGGTATATTTCATGGAGAAGCACAGAAAGCAATTCGTGAAGCGTTTAATCAGCATTAAGGAAATTTGACAATATCAGAGCCATGACAACAGTATTATAGAAGTGATATCTACCTCATTCATCTTACTCAGATAATCAGTGTTAATAGATACATTACATACTATTTTGACTATCAAAAATCTATCAAACATGGATCAGAGATTTAGACATATCTAAGATATTGTCTTTACAGTATCTCCTAGTTGTTATGCATTCCTGTTCCTCACACCTGCATCCATTAAGCTGCTTTAAAAAAGGATTTAAAACCCTGGACGATAACATGAACATCAGATGGAGCATGAAAAAGAATTTAGCCATGTTTTTGTCCTTTGCTGGAATGTAGTCTCATTATTCTTCTTTTGCTTAAACAGACATTATGCTTGAATGACTGTCTTTTCCATTAGCTATGATAACCTGCTCAGATTAGTCTTCAGTTCTGGATGGTGTCTGCATTCACACCCCTCACTCTGCAAGTGATTAGACAAAAATAGAATACAGAGATGGAGCAGGCTGTCTCCTGAATTAGAACATCTCTACTAGAGGCTGCATGCGATCCTTGGGGAGATATTCTTCTCAACTTGACAAATACTGGCGTATTTCAAGCGAGTGACTGCAGTCTGGCATCTAGTGGCTGTGACTTGAAGTGCAGCTGAAAGGAAGGAGGCAAATAAACTGGATTTAATTTCCACACTGGAGAGGGGATGTGAAAAGGGAGTGGAGGATGGGGGGTGTGTTGGCCATGAACCAGTGCATTCATTGTTCAATATCTCAGTACACAACGACTCAAAACGCTGATCTGAATCAGCACAACGTGTCCTCCAGTACTCATGAGCAGAACAGTAAATATGAGGAAAATATATTGATGCTATTCAGTTATTTAATAAAGCTATATATTTTCAAAGAAAGGTCTGTATAAGAGAGAAGCAAAACACAGAAAGCAAAAAAGAGATATCTATGTCTTGAAATGCAATTAAAAAAAAGCAACATTTATTTTAACAACTGGCGGTTTATCTGAAATTAAAGGTGTCAAAACATAGGGATCACATTCATTTAGATGCACATACTGACAACCCTGACATGTTAATCAGTTTCAGAGCAGCTGATACACACAGCATGTGTTTTAAAAAGACCTGGCATGTGTGCGTGTGTGAATCTTTCGATTAGGATGCATAGGAGACCGCTGGGAGTTGAAGTGGGAGGGGAACCCTGAAATAAATCTGCTTGTAATACCAGCAGTGGAACAGCACTCTAATGAAGGGGTTATGTCTGATAGCAGGAGAGGAGAGAAGAGGGGTTTGGGGCGGGGTGTGTGTGTGTGTGTAAGGGGAGGGGAGAGCTGAATGTCTCCAGGGACAGAGGGGCATCTTCTCTCTTTCCCTCTTTTTCCCTACCTTTCATTTCTCATCTCTGTATCTGCTTTTTATTGTTCAACTGCTGTTGCCATGGCAGTTTTTGCACTATGCTAGAGGGTGATGGAGGTTTGTGTATCGTAAGTGTAAATTTACAACAACAAAAAACAAAACAAAAAAACAACATCAACACCAAAAAAAAAACAGCCTTAATCAGTGTGTGTCCATCAGTGGGTGGGTGTAAATACTGTATATGTGTAAAGCTCATATTTTAAATCATTTCTCTCTCTCTTTCTTTGTGTGTGAGTTAGATTACTCTTAAGCTGGTGCTCAGCTGGTGCCATGAGGCAGTGTTTCATTAAACGTAATGAGATTTTGACAGTGCACTCTCTCTCTCTCTCTCTCTCATTTGCCTTTTACTGAAGTATAATGAGATGGAGGCTTTCAATATTTAATCTGTTCCAAAAGAAAGGGCTCGTGTGAAGGGGCTCATTCTTCACTAAACCCCAAAATGGATGATTTTGTCCAGCTCAGGGCTCCAAAGACAAAGCAAACACATTTCTTGATCGTTCTGCAAATATCTTTATAAATAAAAGATAGGTTTTGTCTGTACATTGGTCAGAACTCGCTCTTTTGTATCTTTACATTTTATACATTGGAGGACCTGAAAACAGTCTCAGAATTTGTTTGTCGGTGTCAGTGTATGTCCAGCCAGATTTTGTCACAAATTTTAACTAACCTTTCCAGTACTTAGGTATTTGCCTGAAGTTAAACCTGCACCATAAATGAAATCAAAATGTTGAGTAGAATTGACGTTATGAGCAGTTTTGTACCAGATTATAAACTGCAAGTTTTGATAGTTTACTGCGCATGCGTCAAACATGCGTGTGGCCGCGTGTTAAATCGACTGCTAAAATATTAAACCGGAAAATTTGTGGCCGCGTCTTAAATCGACAGCTGCACTATAACCAGCGTGTTGCGCATGCGTCAAACTGTGGGTGCGTCTTAAACCGAACCCCGGACAGAATTTAATGACACTTTGGCAATACTTAAATATCTGCCTGTTAACCTACAAGTGAAATCAAAATGTTAAATAAAAGTGATGTTTGAACAGTTTTTTGCTTGATTTAATAATCTATTTTAAAATAAACTATTTTACTCAATGTAAACAAACACACGCACCAATAGATAGGCCTATTACTTTGTATTTAGGAAAGCTAAACTGATTATTTTTGACTGGGATTAGTTCTTTTTTTTTTTTTACTGCTGAAATAACAGCTCTGAAGTATTTTAACAAGCTGTAGTGATTTTATGACAACACTTTTTTATCTTTGATTCACTCTCTGATTACCCGAACAGGCTGACAACGAAAGTACAATTTAGAGTAAACAAGGCGTAAGCTACTCAACCCTACCAAAATGTTTTTCTTTGTATTAATAAGTTAGGCAGAGAGTTCTGTCGTACAGAAAGACAGGCAGACATGTACGTGGGCTTCAACCTGAAATATTAATATCACTGATTACATTAAAGCTGATCAGATTATTTCTAGCTTTACCCAGGAATAATCCAGGAAGGGTCTAGGAAAAAGTAGAGATCTTGGAATATTATTACTACTATACTACTATTACTACTACACCTGAGTGAAAGCATCATGGAGGCCTCTCTGCTCCACTCAGTTTAACAAGGAGATTTATTTAGAAGTTAGTGCTACACTTGAGGTGATAAAATGGTACATTTAATCATTACATATTTGAGGGTAAATTGCAATAGGCAAATAGCAATATGTGTCAAAATGATGTGATTTTTATTTCTTTTTTTATTTTTTATAAAAATCAGGCAGCCCTAATAGAAGGCCAGCTTTTACAGATACCAAGTCATGTGTTGGGGTCTACAGTATATAAAAATACAAAGAAAATCCTATATAAATAACTGTTTTTTATTTTTATTTTTTTTTGCAGATGCTTAATGATAAGCATGTTATGGTGCGTGTTGGTGGAGGCTGGGAAACATTTGGGACGTACCTGCAGAAGCATGACCCATGCAGGGGGGGAGCTTTGCCGAAACCCTCCAAGCTTAACAGCAGGTCACAAACCACCAAGGAGCGTTCACGGGACAGTTACCTGGTTGTAGGCACGTCCTCACGCCTCAAAAAACAAATGTCCCAGCCTTGATATATGCAGTAAAAGTAACAAAAAAATTGTGTAACAAGCAGAGTCAACCTGCAGTAATGCCGTTTATTACTTTCTCTTTTGTAATGTTGGATTTAGGGTGATGTCAACAGGTAAGGCTGGAACATGGATGTGGAAAGGATGTAGATGCTTGAATATTGATTCAGCATTAGTGCATTAAATATTAAAATTTTTTTAAAGATATAAGTTAATATACGTAAGTGCCTTATTAAAAGAACAAATTTGCATTTTATTGTAAAATCAGAAGGGCAGGATCTCTCTCTTTCTCTTTCTCCCTCTGTTTCATACATTTCAGCTCTATCTAATTATGGGCAATTTGATTCTTGAGAATGTGTGAATGAACTCATACATTTAATTCTCATAACTATTGCTTGATTTGACTTAATGATCAAATCTATCAATTTTGTCATCAATTATTTTAATTATTATAATTATTAATACAAATCTTTTACTTTAATCCTTTGTTTGTTATGTCTATAGTCTGGATGAATTTGTAAAATTATAATTTTAAGTGGCTGATTACATATTTTTGTTTAAAAACATAATGCTCTCAATATTTTTTCTTTTCAAATGCCATATGTACATATGAGTATATATGAGTAAACATGTCTCCTTTTGTTACAATATAAATTTACACAAACAAATTTTACACAGTATTTACATTTTATTTCCTGTAAAATAAAAATCATATTAAAAATGGACACAATTATCTCCAAACATTGAAATAAATTCACCATATTAGTGTCATGCGAGACAATGATTCCTGTGCTTCATTAAATAAATCCCTTAGAAACAGTTCATACAAAATGAAAACGGTGCTACTTCCGGTGCCAAAAGAAATGCCGGAGAACATAGAAATTTCAGATTTATAGCTGCTTGGTAATTCAAAGCACATACATTGTGCTTTTTCACTCTCTTGCAACATTTTTTGTGCCTAGAATGTAGTTGTGTCTTTTATCAATTCCTTATTACATCATTTTTCTAATGATTTTTTTTTGTTTTTACATTTCTCCAGAAACACATCAGAGCAAAATCTGAAGCTGTGGCTTGTACTCATATTTAGTCCTGAAAAGTAATATTAATGCACTGTGCTCAGGCTTTAAAAGTTATAGTTCTGTAGTAATAGTTTTGTACTAATCTTCACACCTTTAGTGTATTTCTTATGTATATCAAAAAATGCGCAAATCATTGCACCCCATGTAGAGAAGCAGGTCTAGGTCTGATTGAAATCCCAATTTTGTTGATATCTTACAGTACAAACTAAAGCCTGTTTCCTGTGAATTCAGCAGCTCTCTATGAGCCTCAGTATGTTTTTTTTTTTTTTTTTTTTTTTTACAGAGGAATAGAATTAGGGACAGGGACTATATACAATCTGATGCCTTAATTTAAATAAATTATATAAGGAATAAAACACAATAGTGTGCTCTTAAAGAAAGAAAATTTTGACAGGGTGAAGAAATGCAGCTTTTATCCCCATGACAGCATTTCCTGAACTGTTTAATTTCTTTCATACCACAGTCATTTGCCAGTTTATATGTTCGCTTAATGTTGTGGAGGGTCTGAGAAAAATATTAGTTCCTGATTTCTCTTACTGTGCCAACAGAAAGTTTTCAGACCCCTTCAAGTTTGTTACATTTCTTATGTTTCGCACTCATCTTAAAATGGATTAAAATCCTTTTTTCCCCCCTTATCATTCTACACACAATACTCCACAAAGGGTCACAAAAGTATATACTGGCACACACCTATTGCAATCTAAAAGATTCTGAGGCTTGTGTCACAAAAGTGTACAAAGTATGCATGTTAAACCTATCCATCCATCCATCTAGGAACATCTGTAGTACACAGATGTAGGTGACCATTGTAGTTATTCCCATTTGTACGACCGTGGTAGGACCTCCAAGTCCGATCAACATTCACACATACATTGTACTGCAGGTATACTTAATTAGGGTGTAAGGAAAGTATTTATACTAAAAACTACTAAAATAAGCATACATATAAAAAAAAAAAAAATTAAAAAAAAGTAAGTAGATAATAAAAAAACTAAACTATGCATACATACTTCAAAACAAAGGTGTAAATTATGTATGCTTGCTAAAAACACAAGTGAACAAAATAAATATTCATACAAAAAAAACATGCATACCACAAAAAAAATGTCAGCATGGTGGCTTAATGGTTAGCACTGTTCGAATATCACGTCTGACCAAAGACAATTATACAAAAAAAACATATCTTAAATATATAAACATATAAAAACATAACGATTTAAATATATAAACATAATGTGTTTAACTGAATATGTACAGTACACTTTAAAAAAAACACATATAACCAATTAAATAATTAATGATGTGTTGGGGCGAAGGCGGTGGTGTAGTGGTTAGCACTGTCGCCTTGTACCTCCACGGTCCGGGTTCGGTTCCCGGCCAGGCTCGATTCCCGTCTCTGTGTGCATTTGAGTTTGCATGTTCTCCCTGCTTGGTGGGTTTCCTCTGGGTACTCCGGTTTCCTCCCACAGTCGAAAGATATGTAGAATAGGTTAATTGGTGTTCTCAAATTGCCCATAATGTGTGAATGAGTGTGTGTGTATGACTGAGTGCCCTGCGATGGATTGGCACCCTGTCCAGGGTGTCCCCCGCCTCGTGCCCTAAGTCTCCTGGGATAGGCTCCAGGCCCCCTGTGACCCTGAATACAGGATTAAGCGGTATAGAAGATGAGTGAGTGAGTGAGTAAGTGTTGGGGCGAGGAAGATCTGGGAAAGGATACACATTGGGCAAGATTTGGAGCAACCAACAATCTTTCCAGAATTGGCCACCCAGTCAAACTGAGCAATCAGGTAACCAAGAACCCAGAGGTCACTATAAATGAGATCCTGAGTTCTCTTTTGGAGATGAAATGGCAGTCTGTTGGGAGTTTGCCAAAAATGCTCCCAAAGAACTCTCGGGCCATGAGAAACAAAATCCTTCTGATCTGATGACACCAAGATTAAACCATTTGGAATCAGTAAATCAAGCACTGCTTATCACTTTATTAAATCCATTCATAGAGTCAAACACGGTGGTGTCAGCATACAATGCTGTGGGGATATTTTTCTGCAATCTGGGAGACTAGTCAGTATAAAATACATTCTCCAACATGCTCTGGATCTCAGGCTGGGGGGAGACGGTTTACATTTCAATAAGACAAAAAAAAACAAGTGTACCCCGAAGAAAACACAGGATTGGCTTCTGAAGATGGCTTTTGTGTGAAAGTCCTGGAGAGGCCCAGCTAGAGTCTGGATCTGAACCCAATAGTGCATCTCTGCAGAGACCTGAAAATGGCTTTGCTCATTCAACTTGGTTGGCCTTGAAAGATTCTGCCAAGAAGAATGGAAGACCCTTCCAAAAGAAAGCATTGCCAAGCTTGCAGCATGACTCACATTGCTACCAGAGGTGCGTCAATCAAATACTGAGAGGTATCTGAATACTTATGTGAATTAGATATTTCATTTTTATTATTTTGAAATAAAAATAAATTACCAAAACAATTCCACACACCTGCTTTTACTGTCACTGTGGAGTATTGTATGCAGTTTGATGAGGGGAAAAAGGATTGAATCCATTTTAAGATGTGTTGTGTGAAACATAATAAAATGTGGGAATGAAACGAGCTGAACACTTTTCTCTTGGCACAGTACGTTATAGCAGCTATAAACAGTCGGTCCCTGACCAGCCCCTGTTTTTTTCGTTCACTGGAATGAAACAAACGCAGCTTGTCATGTTGGTGAAACCTAACAGTCCCGAAGGCTGTGTCAGAAAACAGCAAGCTACAGTTTTACCTCCTTCCATATGCTAAAGTATGTCCTTGCAGAAAATTTCACTATAACTTTAAAACTGTCAGAGCTCCTCCTAATGAAAATTAATTAACACCATCTGTCTCATCAGAATCGAGAACTCAACGGTACTGTGGTGTGCAGTTCACTTACCAGCACTACTACAAGTATATCACTGACATTTATAACACTAATTCTTTTAAATGTGGCTCTGGAGTTTTGGAGGCACTTTATTAGTAAAGATTGTGTATTACGATAACATTTTTGCTGTATAGCCCACCCTTGTCAAGGTGCAGTCTGGGTAATGAAAACATTACAGTATGTTACATACCGATATACAGTGTACCTTATGCTATACTGTAGCATTAGGACACTTTTCTATGCAACACACATTTTAAGCATGTTATTTGCGAGACTTCAAATTGTAACAGGCTTCATGCATCTTTGTGCTTTCATAGGGAAGATCTGAGAGCACTGTGGAAGAAAAACAACTGTAAAGGTATATTTATCTGGATTGGATTCACAGCAGCCATTCTGCTCAACAAGACGTGATGCTCAGAGGAGCACTGTTACAAAATTCAGCTCAGCTATTCAACTATACTGCGTACTCCCAAGGACGGAAACATTTCCAATCCCTCAAGAAAAGTGAAGTCGTCCAGTGTCAGCCTGATGACAAAGAAAAAAAATAGAGCCCCATTCTTTGCCAGACCTTGTTTCAAATAAAAAGCGAAATAAAACGTACAGAAGAAAATTAATTTGTACAGACTGACTCACAGAGGCCCTAGAAAGTTTACTCCACTAATGCATCAATGCTTCAATCCAACCTTTAATATTTCCTTTTATCTCATAATTCCACACATCCTTTTCTCCCTCTTGCGGCTGTTCTCCTCTTCAGTTAAGTCCTTGGGCTTATGTCACAGTCTTTACAGAGATAAGTCCAGATCCTTCACCTCGGTGGAAACCATTGTAGCGTTTATTTATTTATTTATTTATTTATTTATTTTGCTGATTTTGCTCTTTTCAAAGCTATAATCAGGAACTGCTGTCGC
>JAQMYK010000023.1:7349453-7376641 GCA_030014345.1 Clarias buthupogon | reverse complement strand
TCATGAAAGCCGACTCCTTCGCCACTCCCTACCCCCCCCCCCTCCTTTATCAAACAAAAGTATTTTATTTATACGAAAAAGAATCCTTCCTATATTTGATACAATGACATTTAAACTAAATGTGAAGCTTAATTAGTGATTTTGCCATCTGATTAGTAGCTATTTACTATTAAACATCCCTCCTACACTAGGAACACCTGTACCCCTATTCATTTATGTAATTAGAATACAAACTAATCCTGTAGCATTGACACGGTGCATAAAATCATGCAGATGCAGCTTCAGGTAACGTTCACATCAAACATTAAAACAGGGACAAAACGTGATCTGTGTAATTATAATTATGGCATAGGTGTCGGGTCCAGATGGGCTGTTTCGAGTATTTCAGAAACTGCTGATCTCTTGGAATTTTCACGCAAAACAGTTTCTGGAGTTTACACCGCGTGGTGTGAAGAAGAAAAAACACTGAGTCAGCAACAATTCCATGAGTGAAAAGGAGAGGTCAGAAAAAAATTGGCCAGATCACGCTGCCAAGAAGGCTATTGTAGCTAATAATTACTCTTCACAACTGAGCAGAAAAGCATCTCAGTGTGCACAAAACATCGATCCTTGAGGAAAACAAGCTGCAACAGCAGAAAACCACTCAGGGTTCCACTCATGTCAGCCAAGAAGAGGAATCCAATGCTATCATTAGATGTCCATAGGCTGATTAAAACTGGACACATGATGGGCTGATTTGACAATTGTAAGAAGTACAGTATAACACACTCATCGGCCACTTCATTAGGTACACCTTGCTAGTACTGACCCCCTTTTACCTTCAGAACCGTCTTGATTCTTTGTGGAACAGATTCAATAAGGTGCTGGAAACCTTATTAGACAAGCTTAAAGATGACATGAGAGCATCACAGGTTCTGCAGATTTGTCGGCTACACATCCATGATGCGAATCTCCCGTTCCAACACGTCTTAAAGGTGCTCTACTGGATTGAGATCTGGTGATTCTGTGGCCGTTTGAGTACAGTACAAAGGAGGCATTATCATGTTCGAGAAACCAGTTTAAGATGATTTTAGCTTTGTGACATGACATCATCTTGTGGTCAAAAGGACAGCAACAATACTCAGGTAGGCTGTGGCATTTAAACATTGCTCAGTTGGTACTAACAAGCCCTCACCATTATACCACCACCATTATATCATTATACCTACCAGCTATTCCAAGAGAGGAGGGATTCATGCTTTCATGCCAAATTCTGACCCTACCATCCCAATGTCATGGCAGAAATCCACACTCATTAGACCAGGCAATGTCCAATTTTGGTAAGCCCATGCGATTTGTAGCATCAGTCTCCAGCCTTCTGCCTGCTGTAGCCCATCTGCTTTAAGGTCTAGTCAAACCAGTCTGGTCATTTCCTCTGACCTCTAGCATCAACAAAGTATTTTTGCCCAGAGCACTGCCACTCACTGCATATTTTCTCTTTTTCAGACCATTTTCTGTAAACCCTACAGATGGCTGTGCATGAAAATCTCAGTAGATCAGCAGTTTCTGAAATACTCAGAAAAGGCCGTCTGGCACCAACAACCAAGCCATTTTCCAAGTCGCTTAAATCACCTCTCTCTCGGTTTGAACTTCAGCAGATCGTCTTGTTCATGCCCAAGTGCACTGAGTTGCTGCCATGTTCATTGGCTGATTAGGTATTTGCATTAACAAGCAGTTGAACAGATATGCCTAATGAAGTGGCCGTTGACTGTATGTCAATGATGGGACATAAATAAATTTTCAATTCAATTCCACATGCTTTTAAAAATAAACAAGCCAGAGAAACATTTCTTGGGAGCACTGGAAAATGATATTGAGTGCAAATCTGGCAGACCCATTGGACAAAATTAGAAAGATTAAAAAAAGCTAATTTATTCCAACACGATAGAAGGTGTTGGGTTTCACAGATGTTCCTACATTATTGCCAATGCTATTGTTTCGCCAGTGTAACAGCCTACAACCTTCTCAGTCCTCTGAATTTGGATGCTTTCAGCTGTAGTATTTTTACAATTGTTTATTGTTATCAAAATTCATAAAATACTGCTTCACCTTGAAATCTGTAAGAGTGAGGGCTAATACAAAGCTGTCTACTGTCGCTCATGTGGCATCGTACAGTAGAGACAATGAACAGGGTCAGACAGGGATGGAATGTATTCTGCTATATGTTTTTAAATAAATCTCATTTGAGGTTTGAGGAGGAAACTGGATAAGAAATATGAGGGTGAGAGCAGGGGATTTTTATTTCATTTAGGAGTAAAAACATTTAGAAAACAGTCAACAACCGGGTGGTGTAATGGTTTCATGATTACCGACCTAGAATTTATTATTTTTCCAAATAACAGTATGTCATGAAGGGGAATTCCTCTTATATCACAACAATCTAATAAAAATAATTTGTCATATTTTATATCAATTTACACAGTACTTATGTTTAATATTCCATCCAACCATCTAGGATCCTCTGTAGTCCAACTAGGGACCATGGAGGCCAGTGGTGACCATTGTATTTATTCACACTTGTATGACGATGGTAGGACCTCCAATCAACATCCACACACACATTCACACAGTATGGGCTATTTGGGAATTAGCATTATCTGCATGTCTTTGGACTGTAGGAGGAAACCGGAGAACCTGGGGGAAACACACCAAAAACATGCAAACTCCATGCACACAGACCCCGAGGCGGGAATTGAACCCAGGACCTGAAGGTGCGAGGTGACAGTGATAAATACATGTTTAATACTGTTGAACATTTAAAGTAAAGGAAGATCCTGTTACCATGTTACAGTATACATGTCACAGCAGTTATAAAGCTTTGTTCTCTCGCTTGCCCCAAAATAGGCAGCTTGTCATGTTACTGAGAAAATGTGACACGTCTGTCCTGAAATCTTTCCCATTTCTGGAATTTTACCTCTGATTGTTAGAAAGCACTGACATTGGAAACTCCTTTCAAAAATGCTGAATAACCATCTTCTTAGAGAAAATGTCAACATATCAAAAATGACATCCTGTGTGGTCATGCAATCCCCAGTGTATATCAGCACTACAGACATAATGTAAGAACACATGAATCAATATAAACCTGTGATGTGAATTACAGTCAGCACTATTATCACTATTATTTAGCCAGCACCTGAGTTAGTATGCTACCCAACACTTGGATGCTGGATGAGACGTGCTAGATTGTAGTGGAAAATATGATGTGTGTAGTGTGAAAACTATACTGCTACATTGCAGTGATGATTTATATAATAATGTGTGACAAGAACAAATGAATGACGTGATCAAATGTGTCAGACATTAATTACTGATAACACCTAGAAATAAACTTTTGCAATATTTAGTGGATGTGAGAACCAAGCTGCAAGTTAGAAAACAGTGTCCATATCATAGTAAATAATTGGTTTCAGCATATTTAATATAGCAAAGTGAAAAGTGGGGGCATTCAAGGTTCAAGAGGAGTTATACCAGAATTAAATAAACTGGCAGACATGTTCCATACTCTTACTATTACAGCATCAGCGGTAATAAAGTGATGTATGTATGTATGTATGTACAGTATGTATGTATGCATGTATGTATATGTATGTATGTATGTATGTATGTATGTGTATATGTATGTATGTATGTATATGTATATGTATATGTATATATGTATGACAAAGACAGAGAGGATGAAGGCATGGGAGTGGCAATCAGCTATGAATTAAAAAAAGCAAGTGTCACTTTCCCTCATCAGCCCCTAATTAAACTCGAGCTAGCAGGTGAGAAATTCATACCAATTAGTCACCATCATACATTATAGACATCAGATCTCAAACCTGTCTGTTCTGCTGATGGGGAATAAACCAGTACCATGCATCAGTGTTATATAAATTATTTACAACAAGTTAGGTGTCAGATGAAGTAAAAAATAAGTATGAAATAATTCATAAATAATTACTGAGAAAGTGAAAATTAGGCCATGAGAAAATTACTCAAGTGATAAATTAGCATATATTATACATACATGTAGCAAACAAACTTGGGTATGAAAACCAGAGGGAACATACTGTATCTGTCCATATTACTTACTTATTACACATTTCAAGTATGATCAAAAACCAACAGTACGAACAAAAAAAGTAGAAAACATGTCTGCATTTCCTTTATGTTCAGCAATGCCTTTAGTCCAACTGTGTGGCCGAAGACAAAAACTAAAATAAGGTGTTGAATTCTAGAATCTAAAGGTGTCAATATTTTTATATAGCTGCATCTCTGACAACAGTTATGGGTGTAAATCACAGTGTTATAGTAATGTGTTGAATGTTCTACTTTAATTATTCTATAGTAACAGCTCACATACAGGGACTTGTATGATATGCACTACCCATAATCTAAGCTTAATAATAAAACATATTTTTTATAAAAAAGGTGCCGTTATTGAATATATAATTGTTGATGTGATCAAAAGTGAAGAGTTAGCATGTTTTTTTGTTTTAGTTTTTTGCCATAGGAGAATTTTTAGGACAAACTACAGCCACAAGACAAGCTGTATTTAGGATTTTTGTAGTTTTATATTAATTGTATTTTTTCTAGCTTAAGGACAAAGAAAAAAGAGAAGTTGTTGGCTGGAGATATTAACGTAAATGATAAGAGAATATAACTTGCAGGCATTCCATAAATTAAATGCAACTACAAATAGTTAAAAGGTCTAACTTCTTTATTGTCATTTTATATTGAAAATTCAACAAAATGTAGTTTGTAGCTTCTCAGATATTGCAATATATTCAGTAATAAAAGCATCATACATAATAAATAGAGTAGTAAAAAAATATAAACAATAGTGGCCTCCCTATACCATATGTGCCTATGTATACTTCATTAATCAATAAATAAATCTGCTGAACGTCAGCACTACTTTGTGAATTATTTTCCAACAGCAGAATGACCTAGTATGTCTGATTCCACCCTTATGAACTATTTTAAACACTTTCTTCAGTCTCTCAGGGTTTTCTCTCATGAGGTAAAAGTAGTAATGGTTATGCACAAACAAATCGGCCCCATGAACTGACTCTTTAAATAACCTCTATACAGTAGATTGAACATTAGAAGTCAAATCTCACATCTAAAGAGTTGAAACATTATCTTAATTTTATCCTTGAAATTACAATGGACTGGCAGGAAATTATTAATATTGCAATATATAATGTAATTGAAGTAGAATACGTGTTCTGAAAAATTCATACATTCAAAACATAATTAGATACAATAATAAAGTATTTCTACTGCATTATTATACGATAGTGCTAATCCAGAAAGGACTAGCTATAGCTAAGCTGTAATTTAAAAGCATTTGAAAGCATGATGGTCCTGTAATTGTAATTTGAATATAATAGCGTCCGGATTGTTCAGATGCAGTCTTGAGGAATGTATTACAACAGAATCTACCAGTAGGTTTGCAAAGAATTGCCTTATAAAGATATGGAATAATTTGGAGATATACAGTATATAGTAATATAAGTTCATACAGTGATTTCCTTAGAGCCAATATTAAATATGGGACTAATTAAAAAGCTTCACACACATACACTTGCGCACACATTATTAAGGCAGGGCCATTATTAGATTGAAACATCACATAAGTTATGAATTAATGTTTGAAATTACCATTCATTCATTTTCTATATTGCTTATCCAATGTAGGTTCATGGGGGGCCTGGAGCCAACTCAGGAAACTCGTGGCATAAGGCATGGCACAACCCACTGCAGGGTATAGGAGCACACACTCAATCATTCAGTACGGGCAATTTGGAAAGACCAGTAAGTCTACATGACATGTCTTTGGAAGCTGGTATACAGTATAAGGAGGTAATAAGTAGAGGGAGAAACTGCAAACTCCACAAACACAGACCAGAGGCAAGATACAAACTCCCAATTCTGGAGGTGTGAGGCAACAATGCTAGGTACTGAGCCGTAAATAAAGTATAAATGTTGCTACTGCACAACTTTTAATTCCATATAATCTTGTTGAGTCATTTGTTGCTATCTTATTTTTTTGATCTGCATCTAGGTGGCTTTAAAATATATTTCATTTTTAACAGTCTCCTTTATATATATTGCATTTTTGTTTCTTAGAAACAAATTCATTCTAAACATGTATTTATTAATGATCACTTTTCCACCTCTGATAAACTCCAGAAAATCCATCATTATCTATTATAAATAGCCATTATTAGAAGGGTGAAAAAACGAATCTCCTATGAACAGAAGAAAATAGACATTCACACTACCTTGCTCTGCTAATTCACACCGAAATGTGAGAACAAGGACCTATACAAATTTTAAGACCTATATATGAATGGAAATTAGATTATGCCATTACTTAAAATGATTTAAAATGATTCCCTAATAAGTGCAAGCTCTAAATAGGCATCAGGTTCACTCTCAGTCAGGCCAAGCCGAGGCCATCAGTTCCAGAGAAGAAGTTCAATTCTCTATCAGTGCCAGCATATTACCAGAGCCTGCTGTGGAAGATAATAGCCTGGTTCACACCACTGAGTTGTTTTGCTTGGCTGTAACCATTTGTTTTATTGTGTGTGGAAATGCAGCATCAGCACACGTATAAAGGGCATACACAGCACATATGCAGATTAAGTTTGATTAGAGGATGTTCTATTTAGCTTCTATAACATTACAAACATCAAGTTCACAGACCGGATAGGATTTTTATACAGTTTACTTGGATGATTAATAAATTAGATTACTATTTATAACATACAACAAACAAGGCAATGTGAATTATCGTTCAATATAGAAGGAAGGAAGCCGTAGCACTAAATGACTCATAATACCAGTAAACATCTTCTTTTAATGCAGTTGAAAGAAATTAAGAAACTATTTGGTCTTAATGTTTGAAAACAACTTATGATAAATCAAGGATGGCCTTCTACATCTTAATTTCATCTGACCTGACACATTATAATCAGAAGCAGATAAATTACAGATAATCATAAAGGGAGAATAATAGAGGTACAAAACATACCAAATAATACAAAATCTATTAAGGTTATGATAACATAAATGAATAGTTGACCTAACATTTTGGCACCCTTAAAGAAAATGGTCCAAATTACATAACACATAGAATGACTTATAAGTTTAGTTTTAAAAACCTTTCTTGAGGCCTCACCTGGAACAGATGGATCATGGACCACTCCTTCAGATTCAATGTTTATGAAGTGAAATCAGGGTTGCCACAGTTCCCACATAAGTTTTGAATGGAAATTATATATACTAAGAATATTCTTATGATTTTAGAGGCTTTTAGACCAAAAACAATGTTTTTTAAAAAATATATAAGTTATTATACGATATTGTTTTTGTCTATTTTCTTGAATTGTCTGTACAATTCAGAGAGTCAAATACCTGTCTGAAGTGATTCCCATTTCGGAAAACTGAAACCATAACCCATCTTCATTACTCTCGTGTTATTTTAAACAAGCCCCACATAATTGTTCATCAAGAGGTCAAGGCTTAGTGATTTCCAAAGTACAGTTATGAACTGTACATATTAGCTCTGACACTAATGATATAATCCGATGTCTCATCAGACTCAATTTTCTTACCATCTGCACATTTAATTGAATATCATTTGAGACACGAAAAAGAGCAAATATTATTGTATAACTGGCCAGATTCCTTGTTTCACATGTTTTAAAGTCAAAGCCAAATGGGTTATGGACATGATGTGAGTGAGCAAGGGAGATGTATTCTAAGCTATAAAGCAGACAGAAATTTTATCCTGAGTGCTGGCTCTCTTTCAGATGCACTGGAAAGGCAAAGTGCTTTATCACTACTTTATCATTCACGGCATCTATGCAGCCACTTAAATGCACCAGGGAAATCCAATAAACGAATTATTGATGAATATGAAGTCAAGCTGTCTGGAAGCCAAGATGTAACAACTTGTGCAAGAGGCAAAAAGATTGAGCTAAGGCTATAGAATTTTGTCAAATAATAAAAAAATATGCTATGTGGGCAAGTTTATAATCTGTTAGGACAGATTACCATTTGCTCTGGACAAAGTAGAACATAACATCTCTTATGCCAATGCGAAGTTTGTTGTATTCAGGGAAATTTTCTGATCCTAAATTACAATTCTGGCCTTACTAAGCGATCTTCCAGTCAGGTAAAACACCAGGGTGAAATCTGTGTTGCCCCTTTTTTCCCTTTATCCCCAAACTCTTCAAATCCCTATTGCCAGAGAGCTTATAAATAATTCACTCTTTGCTTCTCTTGCACCCCCTCCACACATTAAACCCATTATAATTCATTATATCATGGCGGATTTCTCATTGATGCAAATGCAAGCTGCAGAACGGAAGTCCTGAAGGTCTTTTATTTCCATGGGTTTGTATTTTTATTATTTTTTTTACTTACAATTTAGTAGTAAAGAGGTCAGTTACATTTCAGCACCATGGACAGAGGATTGAATCGCCAATGGCTTTACTGGAATTGCACAAGACATTGATAAAATGTAATGCAATGTCTGATTGTTAATATAGATTTTAAAATGAATCTGAGCTATATGATAGTTTGAGCTGGATGTTTAGAAGAAGTGTAGACATTTACAAAACACAGAGCCTGGATAATGGTAGGAATAAACAAATGAATACATGCACACATCATTATATCAATTAAAATCCATACACTATGCCAAACAATGCAAAGCTCAAATCTCAAAGCAAATGTCCCCCTTCCCCCCCCCCCCTTATAGCCATACTATAAGACACGTACAGTATGGCTGACACTCAATCTCACCTCTGTAGATAAGCTCGTCAGTCTCCAGGTCGAAGCCGTCGCGGTAACACTTCCTCCACAAACCCGACACGGTGGAATTGAACCTT
Organism: Clarias buthupogon; assembly: GCA_030014345.1. NCBI lineage: Eukaryota > Metazoa > Chordata > Actinopteri > Siluriformes > Clariidae > Clarias > Clarias buthupogon. Next base: position 7,367,711 of record JAQMYK010000023.1, on the reverse strand, counting down.
CGGCTGCAGTGGAACTCTATAGCCGCCAGCGGAGCGGCGAGGTGCCGCTTCTCTCTGGTCAGCCCTTCAGCAGCAGCTTCCGGCGGCATCCGGAGAGGCAGGTTGCGGTTCGAGATGGAGATGTAGCCCGGGTCGTTGCGGTTGCTCGCGTAGCTCTTGCAGCGCTCGCGGTGCCGCCGCGCGTCCGTCTCGTACCAATAGTCGGTGCAGATGGCCATGGCGAGGAGGCAGAGCGAGCCGAACGCCAGCAGCAGGCCCGCGCTGGTCAGCAGCTTGACGGCGGCGGCCATCTTTCTCGGTTGGACTAAAGGCGAGACGGGCGCGCGGCACAAACCAAAACAAGCGGGTGATCAAAAGAAGCTCTTCAGCACAGACATGCCGGACCCCCGGGGCCGCACTGGGCTGCTGATGCCGGTGATGAGGAGAGAACCTCCAAATGGGAGTCGATCACAAATATCAGTGTGTGGCTTTAGAAAGAGAGAGCAGAGAGGAGAGGATGCTGGAAGCAGTGCCGAGGAGCGGTTGGAGGGCGTAGTGAGATCTCTCTCTCTCTCTCTCTCTCCCCCTCTCACACACACATACACACACTATCTCTCGCTCTCTCCTCAGGGGCTTAAGGAGACAATGGAATAATCACCCGAAGAAAACCAAAGCTGGAGGGTAGAACACTTTTATTGCACGTGGTTAGAGTGATTAGATCACTTTTTCATACAGGCTACATAATAATAACTACATTATATAATCAATAAATAATTTAAGGATTTGTTTTCTGGATTTTGTTTTCAGTAGAAATAGAAGCATCAGACACCCACGCAAAATTAAGAGCCATTAGCCGGCTCCTGGAGTGTTTAGTGGGTTTCCTCCGGGTAGTATGGTTTCCTCCCACAGTCCAAGAACATGAAGATTTGGCCAACTGGCATTCCCAAATTACCTGTAGTGTATAAATGAGCATGTAAGTGTTTCTGTGCCCAGCAGTGGATTGGCACTCCGTCCAAGGTGTACCCCGCCTCATACCCGAAGTCTCTTGGGATAGGCTTCAGGCTCCCCACGACACGGTATACAGGATAAAGTGGTATAGATGATGAGTGAATGAGGGAGCCGGTTCCTCTAGAACAAGAAACCATCAAACCCTTAAAAGATCTTTTTTTTGGAATCCCTTCTGATATAAATGCAGAGTTGAGGGGTTTCTATATACTGTAGACCTCTTAAGGATCTGACAGTTGTTGAAACTAGACAAAAAGAAACTCGATGTAGAACCTTAGATGTGTTTCCATAATTTGACTAAAAACTTTTGTCTTGAAAAATGGTTGTTTAAGCTTTCTTCAAGAATGCTTTGTATTGTTAAACAATATCACCCAAGAGGGAGTGCTGATGTGATGAATATCAGCACGGCTGTGATGTGGGTTAGAGTTAGGCAGCTTGCTGGTGCTGGAACTTGAACCTGATCTTTTGAGCAACCTGAGTAACCAGAGCCTAAACTATTTAATACAACCCTAAGGGTTTTTAATCTTCTTAGCAGTTCTATGTAACAGTGTTTTTAAATCAGAACAAGATCCAAGTAGACTGTACCAGGAAAACTACAATAATTACAAATTAATCACTGAAGAACCCATTTTCTGACTTTTCTGACTCATGTTAAGACATGGCCAACAACATTTCTGTGCCAAAGCTTTCATTGCTGTCTGCTCCTCATGATTTGGACGTAGACTTTAAAGTGATATAATGTGAAATGTTTATTCATCAATATTGTAATTAAATTTTACTTAAAAATTCATTATCATTTGTTAAATTGATTATCTTTACCATAATACATCCAATTTACTGCCAAACATTTTTATTAATTTAACAATAACAGTTTAAATACACAATATAGCATCACCTGCTTCACATGGTTATGTCATACTATAAATCACTGGATTCTATTTCTGACAGAATTATAACATTAAGATGTCACCTTGTTACACCTCCGGTCCAGGGAACTTACTCTTTACATTCAGACTCGTCACATCAGTATCACTATGTTGACAAGGTCATATGATCACATGACTTCATAAAGGAGCAAAAAATATGTTTGTTTTTTTTGAGAAGTTGCTGGCTTCTTAAACAGGTTCTACCTGAATCTCTCTCTCTGAAAGGAAAACATTGCCATATAGACACAATCCTTTTAAGGTTATAATCTTTAAAGGTTTTCCCAGAGGGACAAACAGAAGAAACTTTACCTTCAGCATTGAAGTAAGAAAATTTCCCAAAGCCATTGTGACACTCTCTTGTGTTTAACTCAGAATGAGGAAACTGGAGGCGGAGTTGGGACAACTCAAAGGGGATTTTCTATTTCTTTTCTTTCTTTTTTTCCTGGAAGCATTTTTCAGCACTTTCTACTTTATATTCTTACCAAGAGACACACACCAACATGAACACACACTTAACTCTGCTCAACTCTCATTTCTGTCACTCTTTGCTTTTGAGAGCAGCAATCATTTTGTTTGTCTTTCACGGGACACTTGAATTGGCATAAGAGAAATAATGCAACTGTTCAGGGAAAATTCATTCAACTAGCAGCAGGAAATGCTGGCGGTGTTCCTGCAAAAAAGAAGTATAAAACAGATCTCCTTCATTCAGATCTATTTCTATAGTTCCAGAAATTATTGATGAAAATCCCTTTGCACTGAAATAGTACATAGCTCATATATGGACTAAAAATTGCATTTGTAACTTTGCACATCTTTTGCTCTTCTTCTCTTTCAATTCTAGTCTACTTATGCCCTGATGAATGCCTTATTTAAGCAGCTCAGGTTCTCCATTTGCAAATTCAATAACTTTAATTATACTCCTTCCTTTCTGTCTTATTTTAAGCCTCATCCATCAATCTAGTTCATGAGTCATCTACCATCCTGACAAGCTCACAGCTCTTCACAACAAATATTTCAACAATCCTAGTCAGTTGATGTTTATTTTGAGGTGATTGCATACAACATTTATTAACCGTTTTTTAAAATTGCCAAATCCGGAACAACCACCAGGAAGGAGTAAAACACAGCACCTAATCACAGCCTTGTGTGGGAGTATTCATAAATGTCATGGAAATGCATTTTTTTAGGAATCAAGTTAAGGGTGCAATAGTGCCCTTAGATCTTACTAACAAAACAAATAAGCTGGAAAAAAGATGTACAAAGTGATTAAACAAAACAGACAAAAACACCAAGCCATGAAGTATTATGTATTACGGAGAAATCATCTTTGTAAAAATATGTTACTGTCCAAAATGCATGTTTGTGTTTACATGACCAAATGGTCATACCTTTTTATACACACTACCTCACGTCCCCTTCAAGCCACACCCTTCAAACAAGGTAATATTTAGCGCTCAAACGGGCAAAATGAATGAATAAAATAAAATGGTTAGATGCATTTTACTTTCATTATTAAAAAAGCAATTGTTATCAAACTGGTATAAGAAGAATACATTAATTCGTGGCTTGGAAATTAATTAGCTTTGGTGTGGTAGCAAATCACACCATGTTTAATGATTTATTTTCTACATTTACAGAACAATACTGAAGATTTCAAACTTGAAAATGAAATAACACAGATTTGGGAAATTAAGTTACAACAACAGTCAGTTGTTATTTTAACCCATTAGGATCCACAGTGACACAGGTGTCACAAACACTTTAAATTTCTGGAAAGTCCCTTATTCAGGTTCATCTTTGACATTATCTCATGAAGTGACATCTTAGTCATGTGACATCATGTGAATCAGTGTACCCGTGACATCAACTTGTTTTTTGTTGTTAAAATTGTGTTTTGACCCATTTAACAATTCATAAAGCTTTAATACTGTCTTATTTTTTGTATCTAACCTGTTCTGAGTGCATTTCCTGAAATGTTGCTGTGACATGTGTCTCATAGGTCTTTTAACCCTAAAATTGCCATGTGGCGTCTTTGTCACAATAAGAAAAAAATTTGACGAGATGCTTAAATTATTTAACTAGTTCAATTATTTTGAATTACTATATTTTTTTGTTTTTCTCCCCAACACTAAATGAGCAATTGGTTTCCTTCGACAACACACACATGCCAATAAGGCAGGATTTAAAGGGCAGGCCCCACCCTTGTGAATTGAAAAACACAGATCAGCCATAACATTATGACCACTGACAGGTGAAGTGAATAACATTGATTAACTTGTTACAGTGGCACCTGGAAGTGGTGAGATATATTAGGCAGAAAGTGAACGTTTTGTCCCTGCAGTTGATATGTTAAAACCAGAAGGAAAAAAAAATCTGACAAATTGGCAAGTGTCAGAATTTGTGTGAATTTGACAAGGGTCAAATTGTGATGCTAGATGACTGGGTCAGAGCAACTCTAAAAACAACAGTTCTTATGGGATGTTGCCAGTCTGCAGTTGTCAGACCAAAAGCTGTTGATTTATCAAAAGAGCTCCAAGGAAGGAAAATCAGTGACCCGGCAACAGGGTGATGGACAGCTAAGACTCACTGATGCACATAGGGAGTGAAGACTGGCCTGTGTAGTCTGATACAATAGAAGTGCTACTGTTACTCAAATTACTGTGTCATATCACATAGCGCATTGCTGTTTATTGCATATGGTGCTGTGACTGGTCAGGGTGCTCGTGCTGACCCGTGTCTGCTGACAAAAGCGGCTACACTGGGCATGTGAGCATCACAATTGGTCAACAAAGCAATTGAAGAAGGTGGCCTGGTCTAATGAATCACTTTTTCTTTTACATTATGTGGACGGACCAGCTTGGTGCCAGATACTACAGCAGCATACCTTCTGAGAGAGGTCTAGTTGAGTCCAGACCTCAACAGGTCAGGGCTGTTTTGGCAGCAAAAGTGGGACCTACTTAATATTATGTGGGTGACCATAATGATAAGAAATGATGACAAGGCTCCAATATGAGGCTGGCTTTAGTTATTTTGGAGTTTGCACTGTAAAACCTATGTAAAATAAAATTTTAATTGAACCTAACAAGCAAAGTCACAAGATGTATAATGAACATGCAAAGGCAATTCTATGTTACTAAGCAAGAAAAAAAATAAAATAATTGTAAAATAAATGTCACCCAAAAGTGACATATGTGCAACATTACAGATCTTTGACACTGGTCAAAAGATCTGGTATAAAACACTGGTATAAAAAAAAAAAACTTCATGCATGTTCCATGTGGTCTATTTGATCTGTCTTATATCCCACATATTTTTCCTTAAAGAAGAAATTGGTCTGGGTTCTTATGGGCTAGAACATGAAGGTCAGCTGTTCTGCAATACTTTTTGCAGGAACAATATTTATCAAGTGCATTTGCAAAACCCATCAAGCACCATGATGAAATTGGCTTTCATGAAGACCTTCCCAGGAAAGCAAGACCAAGACTTAGCTCTGCTGCCGAGGAGATGGTCATTTAAAGTTACCAGCCTCAAAAATCGCAAAATAACAAACAACACATCAGATTAGAGCCATAATGAAGGCTTTACAGAGCATAAGTAGTAGACACATCTCAATATTAACTGTTCATGAGATAACAGTGAGATAACTGATAAATGTTTTATTCCTTGCATTTATAGATGAAGTCAGAAGTTCACATACTCCTTAGTCAAATAAATGTATTTATTTATTATTATTATTTATTTATTTATTTATTTATTTATTTATTTATTTATTTTACAATTTCTAACATTTAATCCTAGTAAACATTTCCTGTCTTAGGTCAGTTAGGATCACTACCTTAATTTAGGAATGCGAAATGTTAGAATAATATTAGAGAGAAAGTGTTATTCCATTCATAACATACCCAGTGGTTCAGATGTGAACATACACAGTGTTAGTATTTGGTAGCAGACTTTAAATTGTTTTACTCGGGTCAAATATTTCAGGTAAACTTCCACAGGCTTCTTACAAGTTACTGGAATTTTAGTCCATTCCTCCTAAAAGAGCTGGTGTAACTGTCAGGTTTATAGGCTTTCTTGCTCACAAAGGCTTTTTCAGTTCTGCCCACAAATTGTCTATTGGACTGAGGTCAGCGCCTATCCAATATCTCGACTTTGTTCTTCTTAAGCCATTTTGCCAGGTATGTTTGGGGTCATTGTCTATATGGAAGATCTATTTGTGACAAAGCTTTAAGTTCCTGACATGTCTTGAGGTGTTGCTTCAATATATCTACATGATCTTCCTTCCTCAGGATGCCATCCATTTTGTAAAGTGCATAAGTTCCTCCTGGAGCAAAACACCCCACATGATGCTGCCACCACTATGCTTCATTGTTGGAATGATGTTCTACATCTCGCAAACCTCCCCTTTTCCCTACAGACATAGATACTTTTTTTTTTTCTTCATTAGACGAGAGGACATTACTCTGCAGTTAAGATCTTTGTCCCCATGTGCATCTGCAAACTGCAGTCTGGCTTTTTATGGCACTTTTGGAGTAGTGGCTTCTTCCTTTGCTGAGCAACCTATCAGGTTATGTCGATGTAGGACTTGTTTAATTTAAGCTACAACTCTTCCCCCAACACTATGATCCAAACTGAACATTACCCACAAAGCAAATAAATAAATTGAGAAAAAGAGATGAACAGAAAAGCTCCAAATAAAGCTCCTAAACAAAAGAAATCCACTAGCAGATATAAAATAGTTGGACTTCCAGAGGGAGCACAGAATGATCGATCGATGTGGGAGATGATAACGTAGAAAGAAACTGCTCATTTTAGACAGCAGTGAATGAAGTTAACTCTGCTGCTGACTCTGAATGACTGCAATTAGACTGCTTTGTTAGACTGCAGCCCATCTTTGAAAGTTACAGGCAGTTTCCCCCAAACGCAGCAAGCCACTTCTGGGCAGCTGACAAAGGAAGGCAACCAGCCGGGGAGTCGTTATGGCAACCATCTCTTTGCCAAACAGACTGTGTCGAAATTGGACAAGTGTGAGCTCACGATCAATACCACCCTCTCACTTCCCATATGACAGCTCAGAGCCAGGCTGTGCAGGGAGAGAAATGCCACAGCACTACACCAACACTACTATATTACTGCAAGTTGCTAGTGCGACTATGTGTGAAGCGAGGTACACAAACACACAGGCCTGATAGAGTTTTTGTACATAATCATTAATCCTCTAACAGGGCAGTGGCTTAACAAGGTTCATACAGTCTGATTTATTTGCATGAGGAAATTACCTGATATAGACTAAGACATGTTTTAATTAGTTCTAAACAAAGATTATCACCAAATGCTCAATCTCACTCACTTATCGTCTATACCGCTTTATCCTGTATTCAGGGGGGCCTAAAGCCTATACCAGGAGACTTGGAGCACGAGGCGCGATACACATTGGACAGGGTGCTAATCCATCACAGAGCGTACATGTACACACGCTCACACCCTCATTCACATGCAACAGGCAATTTTGGGACCGTGCATGTGCATGTCTTTGAACTGTGGGAGGAAACCCACCAAGCACGGGGAGAACATGCAAACTCTATGCACACAGAGGCGGGAATTGAACCCAGACCTTGGAGCTGCAAGGCGACAGTGCTAACCACTATCACCAAATGCTATAAAGGTAACATGGATTAAAGCTTCAGGATCAGCGAGGTTGCAAGTGACTGATATCTTACATACCAGAGGTCTTTGTTGTCTACTTATACCCCTTTGGGAGTCTTCCTCAAATCTTTTGTCAAAGTTAGATGTACACAATTATTCAAAAGACTTTGACAGGAAAAAAGGAGTCCAAACCTGTTCCAGCATGATAATGTGCATGTGCACAACCTTTAGCAAGACATGGTTTGCTAAGGTTGTTGTGGAAAAACTCGATGGGACTGTACAAACCCTGACACCACCTGGAATGGCAACACCATAGGCCTCCTCAACCAGCATCATCCTCGCTAATGGTCTTGTGGTAGAATGACCACAAATTCCCACAGCAACGCTCCAAAACCTAGTAAAGAGGTTTCCAGGAACAGTGGAGGTTATTATTACAGCAAAGGAAACTACATGAGTGTCAAAGTCATGTGTTTGCATACTTTTCACTATATAGTGCATTACACAAGACTTGATGTTTTAAATATGATCAAACATTGTAAGTCTAGGTTCACAATTAACACTTTACAATTTATAAATATTTCTACGTCACAAGGTTATGACCTTTACTAAGATCCCGAATGATAGAGGCTTGTAACTTAACTGTTAATTTATACATTTGAGCAATACTTGAAATAAAACTTAAGTCGATTGAATTTTTATGTAATACAAATTTCCTCAAAAAGGGAGATATAACCTTATAATTCCAAGGTATCAATTTACTACAGTTTTATCAGGAGTTAAATACAGAGGCTAACAAAAACACATGAAATATGAGCAGTATAAACATTAAACAGCACCGTTTTTAAACTGGCAGCGAGGTGATCTAGTTCTGCTGCCTCACAGCTCCCACTTTCTCCTGGTGTCAGGATTTGTTGTTTTTTTTCACGGTTTTCCAGTTTCATTCAACCTTCTAAAACATACAGTACAGTGGCTTTGTAACTATAAAGTGTTTCTAATTGTGAATGGGTGTCATGGTATATAACCTGATCCTGCCAAAAACATAGCATGCCTGAGGTAGATTCCAAATCTGTGACCCTGACCTGCCCAAAAAGCAGTTAACATGTATGTATGTATGTATGTATGTATGGTACTGTGCAAAAGTCTTGAGCCACCTTTTATCGTTTCGTAATAAATTAAACTATGTAGATTAAATTAAAGAAATGGAAATAAATGTTTTAGACAACAGGCTACACAGTGCTTAAAAGGTAATTTAGAATTTATTTAAAATTCTATCCTCAGCAGCAACCTCATTTCCCCTCATCTTTTCCAACCACTCAGCTTTCAGCATCACAAGTACACCAATCACCTGCTTGATCAAGTCATCAAGCACCTATTTCTCGCTGATTACTGCCTTAAGTTTAATGTTTTTATGCTTGAATAATTCATAGATGATTCAATGATTTTTATCATCAGACAAAAAACATTCCTTTGAAACTGGTTAGGTAGAGGGACATGACAGAAAATGATGTGCCAGAAAAAAAAGAAAAAAAAAGGGACATCAGGAAGCCTGGAGAACAACTCCTCAAGGCTATGAAAAAAAAGAAAGAAAAAATGTTGGAAGAAAAACATGTAGAAATAAGGGATAGCTCAAGAATTTCACACAGTGATGGACCAATGGATAGATTCTCTACCACCTAAATGCAAATTTAACTGGAATATACCCATGTTAAAAAAAATAATAAAAAAAAAACACCTACAACAAAATAGTTTATTAATCATTCAGAAAGACAAATGTGAAAAATAAGTATACACAAACTGCAGACATTTTGTGAAAAAAGTATATTAACAAATAAAACTACAGACATTTAAACTTTTATTTTAGTAACAGTGTTGGGAGTGTTAAAAATAAAACTCTTCCTTCTCACAAATTTGTATATATAATAAATATATTTGAAAAATATATACATTTATGTAACCATGATTTGACTTGAAGTCTGACATTACTTTCAGTAACAATCTGTTTTACAGAGTGCATGGTTGTTACCTGTTTTTCATACTAGGGAAATTTTTAACCTTAAAAAGGCCCTGTGTCCTAAGAAACATATGTGGCTAATCTAATAATTAATGAAGATTTATATATGCTCAGTCAGCTTCAGTTAAAACCACCTTGAAATCTAAAGGCCACAAAAGAAAGAATAAACTAGTAATGGACATGACTAACACTAAGGCTGTAAAACAAAAAGCCGTTGTTAAATGTAATTTGCACTGTTGCATCTGTATTTATCCAGAGTTAAACACAAAGTGGTAGAGTGGAACGTATAAAATTAATGAAACATGACATTGTACAAAAAAAAGAAGAAAAAAAAAGTGAAGCAGCATGCTTAAATAAACACAATTTAAAATTGTATATTAATACTTGGCAATGAAAAGGTATTGCACCCGTTCTGACTGTCTGTGGGGAGTTCTTCATGATATTACACCTGTGGTGTCTACGCAAGTGTGTGGGTTGCTTAACCATAAATCCTACCATGAATACCCAAAGGCTGCTCATTAAACTCATGCACGATTTTGTGAGAATTGATAGGATAGCAGACAAATCAGGATAGAAATTCTGCCAAATACTACAGCAACCAGGCTAACACTTTTGGTGCTAAATAGTATACTCTTATCCATGATAAAAATGCATTATATCATGGACGTACTGTTAACAAAGACCCATATTAATAGTAAAACCATGCAATGGTCAGCTAAACAAATTACAGGACTGTATACAGTGTCCCAAAAGTTATTAACATGTTCACTGTATATCATTCTTTTCAAATCACATTCTCACTGTACAAGCCAATCACTGTGATTTATTCTTTTTGTACCATCCTTCCCCACCATATGTACTAGTATTTGTCAGCTACAATTGTGATTCAGAATGCCTGTGTATAGGTCCAAGATGAAAGAATTACCCACAAACATACAATACTCACAAACCTAATAGTCTGAACATCCCATTGATTCAGTCTTAAACCTTTTTTAAAGCTTAAATAGTAGAGAGAATTGTCCATCAGTCCTCCGACCTGGTAGTTTGTCAGTTTTCCATTCAGAAAGTCTCTAAGGGAAAGAAGTGACGTCCTCTGACTATTCCGCTATAACAGAAAGCAGTGCCATAACCCCGACACCACAAAAGATCAACAGGATCTGAAGTAAAGAATGCCTGAGGAGATCAGAGCAAAATGTAAGTCATACATTTATAGGATACATGTAGGATACATCTGGCCTCATATCATTTACATGATGGCTTGTCTTTAACCGTATTGTAAACAATAACATGAAATAAAATACATTTAATAAACATATAATATTCCTATCTATGCATATAAGAAAACTGTAAAGTTGGTGTGTGTGTGTATGTTGAAGAGATTTGTGAAAAAAATATTTTTGGGGGGACCGCAAGATGATTAATAGAACACATCTAGATGGTTTTTGGAATTTTTGTCTGTCTGTTTGTGCACACATCATGTAAAAAAAAACTACAGTTTTAGGGGGTTTTCCACAGGTGCATTTGGTCGAGCTTGAGGTAACATAGGTTTTGTCTCATCACAAATTGACCCACGGGAAGAGAAGATATGGTACTTTGAAATGTAAATTGAAGACGTCGTTATGAAAAAAAAAAATAAAAAAATAAAAAAAGAACTTGGGAAAAAAATGTCATCTCAAAATTTAACTAGTTTTTAAATATATTTTCAATTTAACTGTACATTTCTTTAATACGTGCTTGAGTTTTGCATTTGAAATCTACTTAATAAACTTGACCTCATACCTTCATTCCGCGCACTTCACGAAAACACATAATTTCAAAATTCAACAGAAAGCGCTGAACATTTTTTAACACGCGTGTGCAATTAAATTCCACGCGAATGTAACATGTAGTAATACAGTATTAAGAGACAACCACTGGAGTGTTGAATAATAGCAATCAAGATAATGTGATATTTTTAAAATCATTGTTTTTTGCAGAATTCAAATCTGTACTGAGAAGAGGCCCAAATGGATCGAATACCTGAAATTGGTCTCCTGCAGAAGATCAGGCACCACATTGACCAATGCAATGTAAAGAAATCCTCCAGAGCTGAAGGGCAGGATCCAGGCTGTGGCATTTTCTTCAGGAGAGAAGAGCATACAAGCATGTATAATAATAATAATAATAATAATAATAATAATAAACAATATTTTTTTTTACTTTCTTGCAAATGGGAGAAATCACTTAGATATTAAAGGCCATGTGCATTAATTTGAAAGCATAGCCTTAGTATGCATTTGCTACTTCGATTTAATCATCAGTGACCATGTTATCCTTCACAGGGTCCTAATAAACAAGTAAACGAATAAATAAATATATTATATAAATGCTTCCCAGGCAAAAAAAAAGAAGGGTCAAATTATTGGCCTATATAAATTATCAAAAACAATTTAAAAGATTTAAAACATTGTTGGAACCTGTAAGGACTGTGCTGAATATTCAGCTTCATGGTAGAAATGAAATCAGGGGAAAGAAAGAAAAAAATATATATACAGTATATAATCACTTAAATGCTAAGTAAAGACGCATGGTAAAAAAAAAAAAAAAAAAAAAAAAGAGTGGAAATCACAGATATGTTTAATAGTGAAAGTACGAGCATTTCCACAAACACAATAAGACAAGAACTCACAGGACTGGGGACTAAACAGCTGTGTGGCCATAAAACAACAATAACAAAAAAAAAGAGCTTCGAAAAAAAATGTCATGTGGTCATCCATAAATACAATTTTTAAAAATAATTATTATGGATTTTTTATGTCACCCACTGCAGCTTGTGTGGCCTATTCTAAGCTTATAAGAAAGCCACATCACAACACAACTGCCTTATTTAATCAAAATAATCAATGCTGTATGTAGAATTTTAGCGTGGATGTGGTTTGCATCATATGATGTCTCACCTGCACCTTGCTGTGATTGAGCAGAAAGAGCAAAACACGCCCCCAGAACTCCACCCAGTGCCGTGGATAACTGCATTCGTGCCGCACTCCAGCGATCAAACCCAGCACGCAGTAAAATAGCAAAATCTCCCACCTTCAAACACAACACACACTGTAAGGTTCTTCTTCTTATTACCTTACTAAACTTTTTAGCATTATCTATAAGAGGCATGACCACAATGTTTACCTTAAAAGCTAGTCCTCATATGCCCAAATGAGACAACCCTGAGACAAATTTTTTCAAACACTGTCCATCAAATGCCTAATCGTACAATTAATATTGACTTATTGTAATGAAGTGCATTGCCACAAAAAAGGACAGCGTGGTACTGCTATGACCCTAAGTTCTGGGCCCTGCATTTCAATTGCATATTCAACATAAAGAGAGAGAGAGAGAGAGAGAGAGAGAGAGAGAGAGAGAGGCAGACAGACAGACACACACACACATACCTCATGGGGGATCTCATGCAAAAGGATTGCAAAAGTTGTCAGAAAGCCAACCTGTCAGGAAAAAAAAAAACAAAAAAAAAAACTTGTCAGCTCTGATACACATGAAAATACAGGAATGAAGAGATTAACTGACAAATCTGTCCACTGGTTAGTCTATAGGAAAAACATTAACAGTTAAAATAAAATAAATAAAACCAGACATTGCAGGTTAAGGGCACCAGTAATTCTCGTGATGCCTGTGTCATGCAAAGAGTTTTTGTTTTATTTTTAAGTTTATACAGACAGGAAGGCTGCATATTATATATCCCATATTGGATTTGTACTGCACATACATTTTCATTTAGAGCGCTCTCCTCTCTCTAGTACACAAATTAAGAGTATGCGTGGGGCTCTGAGAGGAAATAAACTGGATGCCACATTCTCAAACTCCCACAGTAAACAAGCTGTGAGCCTTATGGTTCTCCACCTGGACCTTTCCTACATGTAGCCATCCTATTAATACTACACAACCACCACAAACAGCACAGCACCCACTAACCATATTCTCCTACTCTCTAATGTACACATACACAATGTAGAAAATTAACAAATGTAGACAGCTATATGGGTGCGAGGAAGAATGAAACTCTTGGCAGGCTTAGAGCTTAGTGTCGAGACACTGACCGTGTAGTCGTGCGTTTTAGAGACTACAGCTTGAACAGTATGACTTCATGTTCTTTGGGAGAGATGGGATCTGACCTTTGTACTTCCAAACTGTGATAGCGAGCCAGGACAGACATAGAGCATGTGGAAGTGGCCAAGTTAAACTGGGAAACAAGGGAACTGCTAGCTCACCATGTGACATGGCAGATTAAACCTAATTCAACTGCCATTTAATTCTCAATTGCATACATTTTAAAAACTTTTTATATTAATATCATATATTATATTAGAATAATTATTTAGTGCTGGAACATGCACGTCATTCCTGTCATTCAAATGGCTCAACACTTTAGCATAAATTAACATTAGTGGAATTTTGAGTTAAACTAAAACATGGCTTATTAATTACAGTAGACGTAATGTGTTCAAGCAGCTCACAGTAGGTATTAATGAGTCCAAATGAGTGTCAGTGTGACACTAATCTCTCAGCTCTCCTACCTTCCTGCTGACTAGGAAGCTCCCTGCTACTGCCAAGCCGTGGGTGAAGTTGTCAATGCAGTTGGCCAGAAGGTTCAGATAGCCACTTGTCTGGACAAAATAAATTAAATAAAGCAAATTCATCGGTGAAGTTGTGACAACACAAGTAGCAAAAAATAAATAGATCTGTAGTTTATATGAGATTGGGTGGCATTTTATCCACCAAAAGAATATTGCTTTTTGTCTTCCAGGAATTTCACGTGAAAATACTGAAATCCCCTCAAAATGCCCCCTGGAGTAAAGATTTGGCACTTTACTTTGTGTCTCTCCACTGACCACAAGCTCCAACTAACCTTTATCTTCCCTTGTCCAGGCTGTGAGACAGTGTCAGTTGTAGGCTTGGAGCTGGCATTGTTATTGGCGCAGACACCATTCATTTCTGAAGATATTAAATAGTCACTCCGGTGCTCTGCTAAACAAGACTACAAAGAAGGAGAAGAAAAAGAAAGACACACATGAGAATCTGCAATTCATTGTATGAACGGCAAAATGTTATTTGATCCAGTGTCACACTAAGGTGCAGTCCTCAAATATGCACGCTGGCCGTCTCGTTGCACCAACGCACCTACTAAATCTGGAATATAACTGGCCAGTCGGCCTAATGCCGGTGTGTTTGAACAGCTAAATAACCAAACAATGGGTGAATCTTTTCCCCATGAATTGAAATGCAGAGCACCGGAACTGTTAAACAACACCAAGAGATAAAGATCACATTAGGAGTCATGGCATAAATCCAGAACATCCCAAAAGCTCCCAAACAACTGGAAAGAAAAAATGAGAAAACACAATGACAGAACTGTGGAAATTTAAAACCATGAGAACCAAAAGACTTTTCCACCACATTTCAAACTTTAAGCCAAAAAAAAAAAGAAAGTTTAAATCTGCTTGTGAAATCATACACTACTGAAATGGATGGAGGGGTGGGGGGGGATAAATAAAAAAATAAATAAATAAATAAAAATCACACTGGTACTTATTTTAAAATCTTAGCATGGGCCCAATGGCATATTCTGTCTCAAAAGAGAAATGTCAGCTAGCTAAACCTAAAGTGCAAATAAACTGTTTTTCACATTAGTAATTTGGAGAAGCTCCCTCTGATAGTTAAAGTCATATCTAGTTCTCTTTGTATCTATTTGGCCCTGAATACTATGAGTCTGCAACCAAGCAACTGAGATTCGCCTGTAAACACTGACGTGTTCAGTCTGAGAATTTCTGAGGCCACTGGATTTTTTGACTCAGTGGAACAGCTAAATTAGACGTTTCCCCTCTCTGGTGAGATTTTGCTCCCTCTCTTGCTTGTGGTTGCTGAGCTGCTCAGCTGACTTCAGACAGCTTTTTCGTCTGCTGGTACAGGACCGGCGGCTGCAGTGCTTCCTGTTGAACTCTATTTATAACTAGCTTCACACCCTTGGTTGTCAATCCACCTCACTGGTCTTGCCTGGGTTCAGAGTGCTACAGGACCATCGGCCTTCAAACAAGAAATGCACTTTTCTTCCTGCATGTGATAAAACTTGAAATCCTCATTCTGACTGGACACCAAATTAAAATTTGAACTGGTGTAAAATACAAAGATGGAGTGGGTGAGAGAAAATATATGTGTAAAGCAAAACAAACAAACATTAGCGAGTATAGGAGCATGAAACTTTGGTCTTTGATATTTAGCAAAGAAATAAACAGCCCAGTCTAACGCTGTGATGAATCAGAAGAATCAGGTTGCACTGGGAAGAAGAAAAGAAACCCCACATCTTTGAGCATCTTCTTCTTTAAGGAGCTATGAAGCTGCGTAGGTATTGACCCAAGACTGATGCAATACCCTGAAAGTAAACCTACCATAAAAGGGACACTCAGTAGCCTCTAAACAGCATGAAAGTATGTTTAGATTAAGGACTAGTACATGCACACACACAACACAAGCATAAAGCAAATGCTGCAAGAGCAAAAGCTTTAAGAGCAATCATTGATGAGTTAATTATCCAAGTAAACCTGCCTTCTTTCTCAGGTTTCCCATAAGCTACCATGGGATTTAAGACACAGTTTCAAAATACATTCCTTGATTCTTCGGAGATGATTTTACAACAGTTACACTTGAAAGGTAATTATTTTAACAGAATAGCATCTGCAGTTTACTTTAGTTTCTTTAGTATGTCTTGTTATTTTAGCCTAAACCTAGAGCCGGAAACAACAGTTACTGTTTAAATAGCTCGTTTAGACTTATTTACATGAAGTGAGTTAATCCAAAGCTGTCGCATTTTCAACCTGAATATCCAGCTGTAGTGGACTGAACCAGCCAGTGGTAATTCAGCATCCAAAGAGACATCATGTGTCTGAAAACAAGACATCACTGATGCAGAGGACATTCAGAGATCATTATGTTTGTGGCCCCAGAAACATAGAAATAGTATTGTCGAGCAATGACTCACTCTTCCTACCCTTTTAAGTTTTAGAGTAAATGTGCAAAGGTTAGTAGCACCTCTTTTAGTATGAAGTGTTTGTGCAAAAATCTGATCATAGCAGGTCTTAGTATTAGGCAAATACCATTGAAGACGAATAACGTGTAACATTTTTCACTGTGATTTTTATTTATTTTTTTAACAAAAATGAAGCCAAAAAGAAGGGGGCAAAAAAAAAAAAAAAAAGTGGCCAATGCCAGGTACCTCCCATGATTCAATAGCATGGTGATCCACCTTTAGTATTAATAACACAAAGTAATCGTTTCCTGTATGACTTTATTGGGTTGAGGTCTGGATTTTGACTAGTCCATTCCAAAACCCTGATTCTTTTATTTTTCAGCCATTCTGAAGTAGATTTACAGGAATGCTTTGGATCATTGTCCTGTTGCATGACCCAATTTCGACCATGGTTTTGCTGTCGGACAGATGGCCTCACATTTGCCTCTAGAATACGTTGGTATACGGAGGAGTTCATGGTCGACACATTGACTGCAGGGTGTCCAGGTCCTGCGGCTGCAAACCAAACCCAAATAAATCGCCCCTCCACTGCCGCGTTTGACAGTGGGTACGAGGTGTATCTGCAGAAATGCCGTGTTTGGTTTTCAGAATGGGTATTAATGGCAACCAAACAACTCCACTTTGGTCTCATCTGTCCATAGCACAGTTTCAGAAGTCATACGGTTTCTTCACATGCAGTTTGGTGAACCTCAGTTGTGCTGCCATTCTCTTTTTAGACAGAAGAGACTTTCATCTGGCAACTCTTACCTCTTCAGTCTTCTTCTAATGGTCCTGTCATGGGTTTTAACATTTAACATGCTCAGTGAGGCCTGTAGAGTCTAAGATGTAAGCTTTTCTTTCTTTTTCTTTTTATCTCTCTGAGCACTGCATGGCCTGACCTTGGGGTGAATGTGCAGGGACGTCCACTTCTGGAAAAATTGGCAACTGCCTTGAATGCTTTCCACTCGTGAATAATATTTCTCACTGTAGAATGTTTTTATAACTCTTAAGATTGATGATTGGCAATATTTGCTTCTGTAAAACCATTATTTATGTTTTTTTTTTCTCTCAACATTAACACACCTGACCGCTCCGGATCAGCAAACATTTTTATTTGCCTAATACTAAGCTAAAACCTGCTATGGGCAGATGATTTTCATTATGTATTACACAAAAGCACATTAAATTAAAAGAAGGGGTCCTAACATTTACACCTGACTGTTTTAAAAAGGTTTATAATGGAGTTAACAGCATTACACGTAACATGTAAACAGGCATATGCCAACACCTATGTTGAAAGTATAATTGTGTAAATGTATGCGCATATAAGGAAAAGGAAAATGGTTTAAAATGTTTGGCTTGACTAGCTAGAATTCCTGACTTGCATGTGAAGAAGTCATTGTAAAACATCTGGTAAAGTTAGACATGGCAAGAAAAATAGAGGTTAACATTGCAAAGAATCCAAAGAGCACTTAACAACATTTCAAGAGTGTGTTTCTGTTACACTCGCCAACGTTAACAGTCCACAAATGCAATACAAATCTGCAGCTTTTAATGTAAACATCCCACATTTACCACAAATATAACAAATCTCTGCAAATAATAAATATTAAATATTATAATAAATAATACAAACCGGA
>JAQMYK010000023.1:7294474-7321941 GCA_030014345.1 Clarias buthupogon | reverse complement strand
TTGTTCCCTGATAAAGTAGTTTTTTTTATTTTTATTATTATTATTATTTTTTTTACATATAGACAATTAACATAATTAAGCAATTACTGGCCAGAAGGTAGCAAGAAAATGACCTCAGATCTCAGATGCAAAGTATAATGCAATGCCTTTATTTAAAATGTTTGTGTAAATCTTACATTAGGTCAATCCCTACAGAGAATAAGCTTACCATGGTTGTACTGTCAAACTTTTTTATTTTTATTTTTTAAATATCACATTTACTTCATAATCATTCAGCACTTTCATTCTTTCTGAAATATGCTTTGTATGGCATCCTTGTTGTATTCAGTAATGAATGGCCTCCTGGTGCTCCAGCTTTGTAATCCCTTGCCCAGTGAGACTATTTGATTATATAGTGTCTGCCATTTGTCCTTTTATGAAGAATCTCAGTTGGCTATAATCCATGCAAACAAAAGTGAACCTTGGTACAGTGTTCCTCTTCATCATCCTTGTCCTTCTCAGTATCTGCCTTCGCCAAGAAGCCAAAAAATCACACTGCTGAGGTTGGGGCCACGGTGATATTCGAAGCACAGACGGAGAAGGAAGACGCTAAAGTAAGATGGCAACGGGAGACCAAAGACATCACAGGAAGCAATAAATATATCATATCATCAGAAGGCAACAAGCACACACTCACCATAAGCAATGCTGCGCCTGAAGATGCAGCAGGATATGCAGTTATATCCGGAAGCTCAAAAGTCAAATTTGAGCTTAAGATCCAACAAGCAGAGGGTGGGTTGGAAGGTTTTTTCCAGTTCCTGAGCTCACTTTTGTATCCTGACCACACTGACACTCCTCTTAGCACTATTATGTCACTTTTTGATTGTGCCATGTCTTGTCTCAGCACTCAGTCACTTAGTGTGAGCCAACATAATTGACATATCACCTTTAAAAAAAATTTTTTACTTAGCACTATATCATGTTATTGTTTTTCGTTATGACAATATTCAGTCACTTCCTGCATGATTCTGACCTAGTTTCAGACACACAACTATTTTTTTTCCTTTTTTTTTTAGACAGAGCCCTTCTGCCCTTCCCTTAGCTGAGCTATTAATAACCGTCCTTATTCACAGCAGCTCAGTCCTAACCCTGATGACCTTTGGCTCTGGACATTGCTTCCCTGAGAGGCTCTTGACAGAAAAAAGCTAGAGCTTTCATGGAAAAGCTGATAGTAAAAGAGTGCAAAACACAGATGAGATATAAAGGAGAATAAATACTTAAAAGCCTAACATTATTTAACATTCAGATCAGATTGAGCTGTCGGTCTATTTGAAATTATGACATGGGGATTGCAGATATTTCTGATAAGGTCTCTGTGGTCTGAATTTGTATTAAAATATTTTTATATAATGTTTAATAATAGTGGTAGAGTGGTGTAATGGCTTGTCCATGATATAGGTAGACTATAGTATTACGTCTTTTATTAAATGTGAAATGTATGGCTTCTTTCTGTAACACACTGTCTAATTATCTCTGCATGTTCAAGTCTTGTAGTTTTTCTCTTGTGAATTTTAGAGGTTAGTCTTAGGCAGTGGAGTCTACCACTAATATCAATGACTTGAGAACATGCTATGACATCCTTTATAATCTTCTGCAGTCAAAGCAAAACCAAAGGCAGCAGAGGTTAAAGCCCCAGCAGCTGTAGAGACCCCACCTGAAGCAGCGCCCCCTGTTGTTGCTCCAGCAGATGCTCCAGCAGCTGCACCCACTCCCTCTGAACCTCCGGCCCAAACGCCAGACACCAGCGACCATGCCTCAGACCATCATAATGGAGCTCATGATGGTACAATTTCTAACAAACTAACTAAGTAGTACTCTTATATTATCCATATCTATACAGCTTCGAATTCTACTAATACAGTACGTATAAAAACTGTCATCTCACACCTTTGTGCCTTTCAGAAAACCAGCATCCTGATACGAGACAGGACCTCACCGGACTTTTTTCAGAAAAGCCTCAGAGTGGAGAGGTGACTGTCGGTGAGTGAAAGCGACTTTTAGGCATAAAATAACCATATTTTTGATAATGTGCATTTCCTTACTTGGTTTCATACACCACAAGATCATATACATTTACTAATGTTTTAAATGCCTCCTTACATGGGATTGTTCCAGACACTGACTAAGAGTACCACAAGATCAAAAGCCCCCTTAGGAATAAGGATTTCTCCATCTTTAGGACATTGAATATCAAACAGTCCATGGCTGGGAATCAACAAATTGTAGAAGTCTGTGAACTCATTTATGCAGAAGAGGGCAGCATAGCTTGCTTTTGAACTAGCATGAGCACTATTTGGAAAGATTTAGTATCTGGCATCATGAGACTCAGTGGAAGTACAGTATATGCTTTTCTTTACAGGCAGATGTTATGTAATAGGGGATAGCTAGCTGGTTAAAAATGGACAAAATACGGTATATCCTTCAAATTTATTAGGGACACGAAGTCCTAGAGACTGAGGCAACTATAACGTAGTGATTCCCAAGTCATGAGAGTCATGACTGAAGTGATTCAAAAACATCTCTATCCATTCATCCCACAGGTGAGAACATCACCTTTGTGGCAAAAGTGTGCGGCGAGTCCCTGTTGAAGAAGCCCACAGTCAGATGGTTCAAAGGAAAATGGATGGACTTGGCCAGCAAGTCAGGAAAACACCTCCAGCTGAAAGAGCACTATGACCGCAACACCAAGGTGTGTGCACTGACTTCTAGCTTTTAGTGTTTAATATGTTCAAAATGTTTAGTGCAAACTGATCGACTACAGTAGAGGACATGGCAAAAATTGTGGTTTTATGTTATTAATTAATTAATTTATTTATTTTAAAAAGTAATATTTTGCAAAAGTTTGGCGGCTTATTAAGATGATTAAAATGAAAATTCTGCAACCACAAAGGCAGATGCAAACCTTTTAAATGTTATATTTTTGTGTATATCCAAACTATTGGTGGCGTGGTGGCTTTCTGCTTGTCACCTCACTCCTATAGGGTTGTGGGTTCGAATCTCGCCTCTTGTTCACAGGGTTTCCTCTGATTACTCCGGTTTCCTCCCACAGTTCAAAGACATGCAGCTTTTAGTGTATGATTTGTTGTGTGTGTTTCTGTGATCAGCGATGGGTTTGCACCTCATGCAGGATGTACCCTGCCTTGTGCACTATGTTCCCTGGCAGGCCCTCACAACCCTACACATATTTATAGTATTTGAACTACTGTAAGGTGTCTAAATCTTACATGCCAATTAAAATCAAGTTTTATGTCTTCTTCATTTTGTGTTGAGGATGTGCAAACTGTTGCACTTGACTGCAAATAGGGGTATTTTACAGAAACATCAGTACTGTGATTTATGTCAGTGCTGCTGATAATGTTATTGATCGATATGTGATTACAATGAATGTGTTATTTATTGATTTTTAAGGTAATTAAGATGTATTCATTATTGTACACATAAAAGGACTGTTAAATGTATTATCTACAAAGGGGCGTTCAAGTCAAACTGGGACTTTAGATCATTCTGAATAGCAGAACCAAGTTATGAAAGTAAAAACAGTGTTTTAATTTCTCTATATAATCCCCTCCTACACTAATGCACTTTTCCCAGCATTTTACTAGCGCTTGGATTCCATAAAGTTAGAAAGTTTTCTCAGTACGCCGGAGCCATGATCAGACTGCCTGCTTCATGTCTGAAACGCTGGCCTCCCAGGAACTCCTTCAATGGTCTAAACATATGGAAATGCCTTGTAGCCTTGACATAACTCTCAACAGAGTTCCTGTAATGTGCAAGGGAAGTTCATGAACTATTGTATGTACGTACAGTTCCCACAGACAGAGTCTCTTCCGCAAGCACTTGTTGATTTTCTAAATGTTCACAGGAGCTGTGGCTCAGTGTCTCATCACCGCACTGTATGTGAAGTCTTCTGTAAAGGACAATAAGTTTTACATTGACGTTCTTCTGCTCTTGGGACAAAAGTCCCAGTTTGACTTGAACGCCCCTTGTAATTAAACTGTCTCACTGTCGTTTCACAGGTGTATACCTTTGAGATGCACATCATTGCAGCCAAAGCTAATTTTGCTGGAGGATATCGATGTGAAGTGTCATCCAGAGACAAGTTTGACAGCTGTAATTTTGAGTTGGCTGTCCATGGTGAGCATCAATACCACAGTATGGATCCGTGTAGAGAAATTAGTTCGTAGGACATGCACGCATTTTTCTGGAGTTTCTGGGGCCTTTCTGGTAGGCATACTTTATTGCGAAGAACATTTTGTAACATTCACTTTGCTGGACGTAACAAAACCTGGATCGATGATTCACAGAATTAAGACTTGGCGAATGAAAAGAAATTAATTCGAAATGAATGAAGCGAACAAAATGGCTTCAGAGGATGTAATTATCGTCTCCTCAGTATTACAGAAGTGCAATAAAAAGAACCTGATAGTAATTATATCTAACACAGGAAGTCGATCTGACAGCTGAAAGTGTTCTTAGATACAGTATCTGTGCGTTAACTAGGAGACGATGCTGTTATTATAAGAAAGCACGGAAATGAATCCGTGTAACTTTTTGCTAATTAATATCTTTTTCATTTCCTTACAGAGGCTCAAACAGTGGAGGGGTTTGATATTCGTGCCGCATTCAGACGCACGTGAGTGGAGACCTTTTTTCCCCCCTGAACTTTCTAGGCTTTGTGAATTGATAGGTAATTGATGTTAAATAATTAGTGCTATTTGGGTTTATATAAAGTATGATATGAAAGAGGAAAGATGTGTTCAATCATCTCATTACTTGGACATACTAATCACTCAGGAGCATAACTCCAGGCGGTAAGAAGAGGATGTCAGCAACGGGCAGGTAGCTAATGGGGTTTGTTGCAATGGCAGAGGGCATAATCATGCACTTAAAGCTCATGGGAAAATGAGCTTGATTTATGACCAAAAGGAGGGCGTTTTGGTTTCCTTTGACTTTCCTCCCTCAATCTCTTTCTTGTCTTCACTTTTATCTCTGCCTCTGAAAGCATTTAAAGAGCGTTGACTCATAGAACTGATGAATGTTTCTTTGTGAGTCACTCTCTCAGAATGCCTTCAATTCTCTCTCTCTTATTCTCATTCTATGTCTGTTTCACTTTTCATCTTTACTCCTCATGAGAACAGACACCCAGCTCTCCCTTTTGGCATTAGCTTTGGATGGATAAATGAATATGATCCCCCTTTCCACTGATTCTTTACAAGTGCCGTTCCAGTGACGGAGAGATCGATTCGTGTAAATTAGTGCACGTCCCGCGGGACAGATCAAGATCGGGCCAAATGCTTGTAAATGCTGCTAAGTTCTGAATTGTCAAAGGTCATTGACTTTTTCTCTTCAAGGATCTCGTCACTGTGACTGACAGGTTGTGAAAATCAGTGGAGTCAGTTGCACAAATTACTTCTCTTAAGCATGTCTCACCCCCCCACCCACCATCCTTCATTTTGGAACATACAGTACACACTTAGTGTGTATGTCATGCAGTGTGTAGTGAAGTGGTCATCAGCCCTCTTACTCCTCGTACAGACGCTTTATCATAGGTTATCCTAAACATGGACAACATTAGCGCTCGCTAGTGGCTTTTGATAAAGTCGAGAGGTGTCTGATCAGCTTCTGGGTTTGAAGTAACTTCGCTTCTACATCAAGGTCTGAGCTTTCGACATTGATGTCTGTAATTTAAGAGCTTTTTCAAAAAGCGAGAAATGGATTTGATCTGTGCCAGAGTGCAGGGTTTCATAATGAAGCCAACATAAACGATCACTTTATTTGGCTCACAATGACAAACTAATTTAACTCATTTTAGTATAATATATGTATGTATCTACAGTATATTATGCTTAAGCATGTTTCACATTGACAAACACCCCTAAAATTTACTGATCATTGTATCGTACACAGAATTCTACACTTCCTAACAGATAAAACTGTTGTAGTTATGGAAACGTCAGCTGTAGTGTGTTTGTGCTCACTGTGTTTTTTGTGGCTGGTGGTTTCCTGATATAGTAGCACAGATGCAGGCGATGCAGGAGAGCTGGACTTCAGCGGTTTACTGAAGAAGAGGTGAGTCTCCAAGTTCTATATAGTGGCTAAATTTTCCATTGGGTCATGGCAAAATGCAAAAAAAATTCAGGTATACTGCAAAGATTTCACTTACAGAGAAGTACAGTAGTAGACAATTTTTTTAAATGTACTACTAATAATACAAATTATTTCTGAATCAACTAAATTCTTCTTTACTGCTTATGCCTGCGGCGTATCCCAGGGGACTTAGGGTACTAGGCATTGTAAACACAGGATGGGGCACTCACACACACACACACACACACACACACACACATACTACAGGCAAATTCTAAACTCAAATTCACCTAATCAGTAGGTCTTTGGACGAAACCCATCAAGCACAGGATAGAACATGTGAAATCAACACAGACCCGACACGGGAATCGAACCCTCAGCTCTCATCTCAATATACAGTATATATTTATAGTTATGCAAACAGGTTTTAATGTAGTGTACAATAGAATCTGTTGAGGATACATTTTACTTTGAACCCTCAAAAGTAAAGGTTTGACTTGACCAATGAAACGAACTAGTCAAAAAAATAACGGAATACAGTACATTATTGCGTCCGGGTTCGATTCCCGGGCAGGCCCGATTCCCGTCTGTGTGTGCATGGAGTTTGCATTTCCTCCCCATGCTTGGTGGGTTTCCTCTGGGTACTCCGGTTTCCTCCCACAGTCCAAAGACCTGCAGGTTAGGCTAATTGGTGTTCCCAAATTGCCCGTAGTGTGTGAATGAGTGTGTGAGTGAGTGTACAGTATGTGTGCCTGTAAGTCTCCTGGGATAGGCTCCAGGCCCCACCGCGACCCTGAACACAGGATTAAGCAGTATAGCAGATTAGCAGATAGCAGAGAGTAAGTGAATGAGTACATTATTGCCAATCTCTTTCATGTTTCTGATTTTTTTTTAACCGTATGATGTCAAAAGTGTCTCAAAGCATCCCTTAAACGATATTAAAGTCTACAGACAGTTATACATGTTAGGTTTCCTTTTTTTATACAGTATGATTAAGCAATATCACATGACAGGGAGTACTGATATTCAAGCAGAACAGCACTCTCTCTCATGCAACAGTTCTACAAACGCCATTGATTATCAATAGATTATGATTTGTTTATATAGACATCTATTTTGCTCCACCAACAAATATCCTTAGATGATTGGTGGACCTGACTAACGGCAAAGCTGGTCACCGTCAGTTACTGTGATTGTAGTCAAAGTAGTTTTAGGTTCTTAGGGCATGGTCCCCAGCCTGGAGTATGTGTCTCCATTATGGAAGCAATTACTAAAGAGACAAAATGTTGTTTAATATGGCATAAAGTTGTGTTAGAGCACCTGTGATGCAGAATGATACATATAGTTAAATGTCTCTATAATTCTAATAATAATAATGTGCTCCTTCTTATAGGTTATCATTTCTATAGTGACAACATATGTTGGTCATTTCACATACACAGACTTTAAACCCATGCACAATTGTTCATTTGATTGTTTTTCTGCAAGACATTTATTTAGCATTTTTTGGAAGGGCTCTCCAGTGTCAGTGCTGGAAATGTCTTTACAACACAAGGCATAGTGCTTTCTTGTTATTTACATAAAAGCAGATATTCCTGTGTTTCATGGACATTTCTGAATATTAAACAGGTGTTAACAGTAATTCTGCTGCACACCATCTGGTCTCCAATTACTTTAACGTGACAGCACACCTGTCATGTAGTGTTTTGTTTCCTAATGTAACAGCATGCCTTTATCGTGTTTTATCCCTTACTCATCCTACTTTACAAATGCACTAAAGTATGTTACATTTTCACAAGTGACTCTGATAGTTTCTTTTTTTTGTATGCATGAATCTGCTCATCATATAACTTTCTTTTCTGTCACCATGGTGTTGCCTGATTAGTCACGGTAAAATATTTCAGTTTGAAATAATAATAAATGAATGCATGTGAATTGATATGTGTTGCAGTAAATGATATTTCTGTACACATATTTGGACTGCAATTGATAAACAGAGGTCATTTCTTTTGTTGTTTGTACTCTCTTGTTTTTCTCTCCTCTTGTGTGTGTGTGATCTTCAAATGTAGAGAGTAAGTGACTAAACGGATACACGTCCGTTTTGCCATCCGCATGATAAATGCTTTTCCTTGCTACTAGCCTAACTATCCACAATTCCCAGGTCAGTCCAGTTCAGTGATTAGACATATAATTAGGACACACATTACGTACATCTGAATTTAACAAGAATCTCTTTTAAAATAATTTTTTATCTATAAATTGTTCGTTTTTAGATTACGTGTCATTCCTGACATGGGTGGAATTGTTTAATCTGTCAACCAACAGGCTTAATATGCACACAGAAATATATGGATCGCTCTGATAGAATATTTAAACAACACCCAGGTTAACGTTTTCATGTCTACATTATTTTCTAGCACTATCTAATGCCTTATCCTGTATTAATGTAGAATTTACTATAGGAACATATGAGCAGTGGTTTTACTGATATACCAGAAATGTTTTCACAAACTCTATTTTAACAATACACCTTAGTTCATATTATCTGTGTAATTAGATTAGCTGTGCTGTAGTTGTGCTATGCATTATTGGTGGGCTGTTGAATTGTGCGCACTAACCTGCTCTGGTTTGTCTTGTCATGTCTTGGGTTCTGCTTCTGACTAAGAGCAGCAGTCTCTTAAAAAATGTCCAATGGTAAGAATGAAATCGAATGAAACCTTGATGTGTTTCGTTTTCCTCCTGCTTTATGCTATCCGCTATTGAAGATTTGCTACTGATGGTGGTTCTAACAGTAATGCTGAAAGCAGTGGCTATGTCTGCAGCTTTGAGCTAAAACATTTCATCAGTTTTAAATTAAACAGAACCCATAGAATTTCAAATTTATAAATGCAAACATGTTAAATCGCAGCTATCCGAATGAGCCTTCACTAACTAACTGTTCCCCTGTTGCTGAATGACCGCAGCATGGTCCATGTGAGCCATGAGCCCGATGTGGATGTCTGGGATATCCTGAGTAAGGCCCCGCCCACTGAGTATGAGAAGATCGCCTTCCAGTACGGCATTACAGATCTAAGGGGCATGCTTAAGAGATTGAAGAAGATGAAAAAGGAAGAGAAAAAGAGTGCAGGTTTGTATAGATCTTAACCTATTTTGGAAATCATGCCAATACCTTAACGTTTTCTTTTGCTATCTGTAAGGCAGAGTTCAAGTGCAATGAAATCACAGTCAAGCCTTTTCCCGTAACTAAAGATTGCGCCTTCTGTTTAAATTGTGTAAACCTGCATTGCTTTTTCATAAGAATGGGCAGGGCTGAATGAGAAGCTCAATTCCAACTGGAGGTGGTGCGACTTTCTGGGCCAAAAAAAAAAAAAAAGAAAAGAAAAAAAAGTAGATGTATTGAATATCAATTCCAGCCATCCCAAGCTGCACTGGAAAAGATTTCATTTTTGCAGTTGTTAAGAATAAATTCGATGAGTGAACCGCTGTACTTTGTCCGTTGACACACTTGCTGACACACTTGCTGATCACTTGTCAATCAGAAGACACACACACATGATGAGGTGTCTAAATGTTGTCTAGGTTATTTACAGGATAATGTGGTAAATACACTGCTAAGCCAAAAATAAGTCACCACTTCAGAAGTGTAAAATTATTGGACTGCATCAAATACCGAAAACAATTAAGGAAATTAATTCAAATTTGGGTTCAAAATTGGGTTAAGAACTGTTCGACATGGTATTAAAACCTGAACCTTTAACTTCATTGAAGAAATGTCGTTAAAAAAATCATGAATGGAGATTAAATACTTAAATGCTTACTAAAGATGCATGGTAGAAAAGTTACCGTAAAACCAGGGAGATGTTTACTAGTGAACATAAGAGCACAGGATTGGGACTAAATGGACTAAACAGCTGTGTGTCCCTGGAAAAACCACTTGAAACTAATCTGGGAAAAAGAACAACTTAAATGTGCTTCGTAAAGGTTGAACTTTGGAGCAATAGAAAAAGGTCATGAGTCCAGATCGCCCCTTTTCCACAGAAATGGGTGTGTAAGGGTGAGAAGGGAACGCATGAAGTGATTCATGGGTACACGTCTCTGGAGGCAGTGTTATGATCTGGGGTTGTTTCAGTTGGTCAGGTCTAGACTCAGCAATGTTATCTAGCAATAAAATAAAGTCAGCTGACGACCTGGATGGACTGAATGACCAGGGTATCACATCTATGGAGCTTTTTCTTCCCTGATGGCGCAAGGCAAATTCTAGGATCCTAGATTGTTAAACTGTGGTTTTTGGAGCATGAGGAATCATTTTTTAAATGTGGTCAATAAAATCTTGAAGTGTGTGATGTGGGTAGTGTAAGTCCTGTGTTATTTCCTAAGTGAATACAAAATACATGTTTGACATCCATCCATGTGATATTACATCAAAGAGTATGAGCCATTCAAATATTCTACAAAAATCCGCGGCGATGAACCTTAGGACGTGTTGCTATATAAGGAATGTGGAAGAGCTCCGAAACAAAGAGAGAAAAGAAAGCATGGGAAAATGGAAGGAAAATATCAGAAACCGCTATTAAAATTAAAGATTACAAACATGGAACCTTTAACCGTTCAATATATTAAATGTCTTATTGTAGTGTCCAAAATGTTCTCAACATAATTACATGTTAAATTAAAAACAGTGGATTGCTCAAAGGGTTTTTGATTGGACAATTAACGGTGCTAGAGACATTTTACTATTCCCTACTGTTTCCTAATTGGGAAACTCCCTGTAGTAGGATGCTACTGTATATAGAACCTTTAGCAATTTCCCCAGAGACACAAGGCCAAAGCAACAAGATAACAGTGCCTGTGTGTATTATTATTATTATTATTATTATTATTATTATTATTATTATTATTATTTCTACAGCTCTATCTTTCACAACTATCATAATGGTTTCTGTCTTGAAGGTCTGGTGTAGAACACAACAAATAAAGGATTTCCTCATTAAAAAAAAAGGGTACAAATGATAGGACCTTCTTTCAAAAGGGAATCAATTTGTTATGGGATTCTATCCAAAACTTTTAAGGGATCCTTCAACCAGACAGACAAATAAAGGAACCCTTTAGAGTGCTAGATTTACTGCAGCTTTCATTCCAAGTTATCCTCTACTTCCTGCAGTAATAATCTGTCTTTCACAGCATTCTTTAAAAGTGTTCTTTGAATTTGTCTCTCTGAGGAAACCCATAATTTCTGTGCAGAACTGTATGCTGTCCTACATATCTTAATAGGGTCATTGTAGAACCTATAAAAATAGATTTCTTTTCCCCCTCAAGTTTTGTTATTTACAGTCTGAGCCCAGTACGGAAAATGTTTAAATTTTGCATTATTTTCTGACTTCATAAAGTTTTCATTAAGAATTATACTATTGACAATAGCCTATGAAAAAAATAAAATATTTACAATTTTGGAATTTCTTACTGTATTATTAATGTATTGTCGTGTCATCTGAATATGTGCTTCATTAGAAATGATTAAGCATAAGGAATATCTGAAACGTAACTACAAAGTACACTACTGTGCAAAATTCTTGAACCATCCCTTTTTTCTTCACATTTTGCTTCCAAAGAGTCAACCTTTCTTTTTTTAGTATTTAAAAAAAATATATATATATATATATAATGTAGTCTTGGGGAATGAATGGTTCTCCAGATTTGTTGAAGAACTTTTTTTGGCCCTCGTTTTCAGTCCACTGCTTTGTACCTGAGCATTTTCAGATAAATGTTTTTTTTTGTACAGTATGTCACTAATATGAATCATTTAAGCATAAAAATCACCTTACTTAAGACATGAACCAGTGAGAAACAGGTGCATGATGACAGATGATGAGGCCGGTGATTAGTATACTGGTGATGCTGAATGCTGAGTGGTTGGACCAGATGAGAGGGGAAATGAGGTTGCTGCTGAGATTGATGCATTTTTCTACATTGTTACAATTTTTTAATTGTATCTTTAGGCACTTAAGATAAAAACCTTTGTTCCCATTTTTTTTACTTAATCTACATCATTAAATTTCATTTAATGTTAAGAAATGAGGGGTGACTTAAGACATTTGCACAGTAACTCATATGATCAATATCACAAAAATGCTTACACTAAATAAAGACCTAGACAGTTGATTATGTGTGTTGCTGATCTGTAATTTTCTAAACAGAAGTCTTTTGTTGTTTGTACTCTTTTCTCTCTGTATGGGATCTTCAAATGTAGATGGTAAGTATATGGTTGGACATCTAAGTTTTCCATCCACAAGATGTATGCTGATGTTAGCATCACACTGACATAGTTTGTTCTATGCTACTATTGCTACTAGCCTAACTATTCACAATCCAGTCCAGTGATTAAACCACTGCTTAACACAAATTATGTATACACAGTAGAGTTAACAAGAACTGTAGAACCACTTTGCTTTAATAAGGGCCAATCCTGTAGAAAAAAGAAATCTTTAGAAAAGTTGCTAGGTAGACCCGTTTCGATAAGAAACTTTTTTTTCTTTTTCTTTTATGGCGTTCTAATAAAGCATTTTAGGATTGTTGCATATTTATTGTGGTAAAATTTGTCTTTCAAATAATTTCTCAGAAAGCTGAACCCAGCTTCCACTTTGCAATTCCAGGGTCCGGGTTCGATTCCCGGGTCCTTGGATTCATGCAACATGGAGTTTGCATGTTCTCCCCATACTTGTTAGGTTTCCTCCCACAGTTCAAAGACATGCAGATTAGGCTAATTGGCATTCCCAAATTGCCCGTAGTGTGTGTGAATGTGTGTGTGTGTGTGCTCTGTGATGGACTGGCACCCCATCCAGAGTGTACCACACCTCATGCCCTAAGTCTCCTGGGATAGGCTCCAGGCCCCCCTCGACCCTGTATAAAGGATAAAGCAGTATAGACGGTAAGTGAGTGAGTGAGGGAAGCCATTAAAAGTTTTGTTTAGAACCGTACAACTTTTACTTCTTCTTGAAATGTGTACATTATTTCTTAGCACCATTTGGATGGGAAACTTTCTGTTATATTCATATACATAGGATTGTGATGGGTTGTTCAGCACTTTTGCACTTTTTTTTTTTTGGTCTTTCACAGCATTCCTCACAAAGCTTGACCAAGCTTACCAGGTTGAAAAGGGACACAAGATCAAGCTGCAGGTCGAGGTGGCCAATCCTGATGCCGAGGTAAAATGGCTGAAAAATGGGCAGGAGATCCAAAGAACAGGAAGGTACCTAATCAGTCATGACTACAAAAAAAAAAATCAGCAATACATCACAATTCAGCTACATGCTCTACAGAGTATAAAAATGCTAATAAATGATCTCGCTGTCTCTTTCCTGCCTTTCCTCAATGAAATCGTGTTTCTGGATGGCTCTGATTCAAACGGAACATGCAGCAAGTGAGTATCTCCGGTTTGTCTGTTCATGAAAAAGCCGCCAGTGAAATAAACCATTCGAAGGACACTCCGAACTGAGACTTGATAGCGCTAGTATTCTAGGGAAACATGTGACAGCTGTTCTCGTTTTATTCTTAGCTTATTACATTTATGGCATTTGGGAGACGCCCTTATCCAGAGCGACTTACATTTTTATCACATTACACATCTGAGCTGTTGAGGGTTAAGGGCCTTGCTCAAGGGCCCAACAGTAGCAATGTTGGTGGTGGTGGGGTTTGAATCTAGGACCTTCTGATCAGTAGTCCATTGCCTACTACTATTACATGAAAATTCACAAATAAATTTTTAGGTGTCATGTTTAGAATTTGTCTGATTTAGCACAGGCCTTATGTGTGGTAAGGATTTTTCTCCACCCATACAAGAAAATAGGGAGAAAACTAAAACTTTTTTTTTTTGGTTCCTTCAGGTACATTTTTGAGAGTGTAGGGAACAAACGCTTCCTCACGATCAACAACTGTTCTCTGGCGGATGACGCAGCATACACCTGCATCGTGGGAGAAGAAAAAAGCTTCACTGAACTCTTTGTGAAAGGTACTTGATGATGAATACTGTAACACTGATAAAAAAAAGTAATTTGAAATCTGAAATTCGAGATTTATCTCTTTCACAGAGCCTCCTGTTCTGATTCTGCATAATCTTGAGGATCAGATGGCAATGAAGGGAGACAGAGTAGAATTTGAGTGTGAGGTCTCTGAGGAAGGGGCTCATGTCAAGTGGTAAGATTTCCTATCTATCTATCTATCTATCTATCTATCTATCTATCTATCTATCTATCTATCTGTCTGTCTGTCTGTCTGTCTGTCCGTCCGTCCGTCCGTCCGTCCGTCCGTCCCCATCCAACTATCTATCTATGAATATAATCTCAGCTAAACACATCTGTATAAAGTGTTCCTACATTCCACCCAGGAATATAAAAAAATTACAGGACAAACGAAAAGAAAAGATAGATAGCGATTTATTTTGATTGTGATTTCGGAAGCATGTCTGTTTCAGATGAGTGAGATTCCACAGATGTCCAGAAGATGGCATGCATGTCCTTTGGTGGGCAGCAGCTGCCCAGGCTTTAGCTGACTCAACCAGGCTGACAGATAGAGTGGGTGGTGCAGTCGTGTGTGTGTGTGTGTGTGTGTGTGTATGCCTGTGTGAGAATGAGTGAGTGAATAGGCTGTGGCTTCACCTGATCTGGATCCAAGGCTGTATATCACCCAGCAGCTCTGTAAATTATCAGCCCTTTGAAAAGGTCATGCCAGCTCTGCAGTGTCCTTCAACCACCACAATGAGAAACTCACTGTTGGTTCACAGAGGCTGCCTTTAATGTGGCACAGAGGATGCATTTTAAAAAAAGGCTCTTAGCACCACAAAGTAATACACACGAACAAAAAACATTGAATAGTAAATGGAAGATCAAGGTCGCGTCGATCTCGTTACGCCACTCATGGGACCTTTTCATTTGACGATGTCAATGTCATGAGTCATAAGATGTAATAAATTAAAGCTTGACTCATTTTTTTTAACAGGATGAGGTGTGATGAAGATTTTATAATCATCATTCAGTGTCATTCTTTACATGTACATAATGCACTGTCCAGGTATAGACATCAGGATGTAATAATATCTAAATATGCGCTTCACAGCTTAGTATAATGAGTTTTGGTTTATTGAAACATGATAAACTTCAGATAAAGTTAAAA
Source organism: Clarias buthupogon (assembly GCA_030014345.1). Lineage (NCBI taxonomy): Eukaryota > Metazoa > Chordata > Actinopteri > Siluriformes > Clariidae > Clarias > Clarias buthupogon. The sequence continues at coordinate 7,306,650 of JAQMYK010000023.1, read as the reverse complement.
TCTGGCTGCTTAAAGCTTGAGCCTGTCTACACCTTGATTAACATTTTAATAAAAAGAAACAGTGTGTCGTTGCGAGTCAGTTTTATGAGTTTTATGAGCACTTTTCATATTTTCAGGGAAAAAGATGGAGTGGAGCTTACTCGAGATGAATCATTCAAGTATCGCTTCAAAAAAGATGGCTGCAAACACACGCTCATCATCAACGATGTCACCAAAGAGGACGGCGGCCACTACCGAGTGAAGACCAACGGAGGACAATCTGTCGCCGAGCTCTTAGTGCAGGGTGAGTGGTGTATTTCAACCCTGGTGTGTTTCTCCTTTCTGCCTAATTCAGTAATTCTGCAGATTTACATGAATGCAAATCTCTTTTTTAAAAAATGGTAAACTGCGTTAATGTATCATGATTGTTATGTCTCTTATTCTGAAGTCTTTGGATTTAAAGGTGGATTGAAGCCATCTGTCAGTCATAGCCGAAGCACAACAAGCCACTTGTCAATCAAGGCAGACGAAACTATGGTCCAAAATAAACCTCCAGAATTCCATGGGGGATTCTTTACTCCCCGCTATCTCCTTTAAACCCCGCCTCTTTGTGGTCCTGTCACTCAAAAATCACCTCTGTTTGTCAGGATGACAGGCACATAGCAAATGGTTGCAGTGTGCACAATGCACAGATGCCAGCTATTGTTAGACTGCAAGGGCCGTGCGTTTAAACCGAACAGGTGACTCTGTTTCTTTCCTTCTTTCTCTCCATGGCCAAATTCTTACCCTGGTCTGTTTTTCAGACACCTTCATATCGGGTGATGTCTTTTACACTCACCTTTACATCCTTACTTTCAATTTGGCCCTTAATCAATACTAAGAGTGGAAGTATGGGGGGGAAATCACAACACTCTGTGACCTTCATGCTGTGCTTATACCGTTAAACTCCAGGAAATTAGACAATACACTGTCTTTAAATCTCTCCGGACTCCTGGACATTGTGGTTGGGTTTAAAAAAATAAACAAAACAACAAAAAAAGCAACCCGATCCACATCTCCTGCCTGTCTTGACCACTTAATCAAACAGAGAAGGTGCCAACCATGAGCAGCTGTCCAGCACCACTGAACTTCTGCCAAGCTGCCAGGAGAATAACACCTCCCCAGTAAATCTCCTTTAATTATACCACCTTGAACTGATGAGCTCTGGGTGTGTGTCCGCTTCAGCAATACAATACTACTCTGTACTCATTTAACTTTTTTACAATCATGTACATCAGTTTGCTAATGATATTAAAATATACTTGGATGTATACAGAGAAGGAAAGCAACAAACGTTACTCACTTTCAACTTTTTTATTAATTTTTTTTATCATCAGACTGGGTGCATATATTTTTAATCATAATTCTACTATTTTAAGCAGTTGAATTCTGAAAGATTAACGTCTTTAATGTATTTATTGTATAATTTATATCTGATTGAAATAAAAGAGTAATTTTCGTATAAACTACACAGAAAAAAAATCCTTAAATAAAACCTGATTATAGATTTTGTATTTGTTTAGCCAATTTTTATCATGACCGCTAACTGGAGTATTACCAGTATAAATCTGGTTGCTGTCAGAGCAATATATATATATAAAAGCTATATTAGGTCTCATTAGTTAGTTCAATGGCAAATAATTACTTTAATAATAATTAATAATAAAGCTTCCTGGCTATGCTTTACATTTTATTCATCATCTTTAACAGAAATATAACAATTTACAAAAATATATATAAAAATTGGCTCCTAATCCCATACTGATCGATTTGTGTAGTTATTCTGTTTAACCATCATACTTCAATTTGCCTGAAAATGTCTGTGCTGTTTGCATTCTGCCTTGTAGAGAAGCAGCTGGAGGTGTATCAGAACATTGCTGACCTGACGGTAAAAGCTAAAGAAGAGGCTGTTTTTAAGTGTGAGGTCTCTGATGAGAATGTCAGAGGAACCTGGTACAAAAATGGAGTGGTGGTGAATCCTGATGCTAGAACCCACATCACACACATTGGCAGGTATGACTGTGAAATCTTATTGCATTTGAACAGCTGTAGAAGAAGCATTCTTGTACTTTTATTTTTAACAAGGTGATGTCTCCTGTCAGATACATGCGATGCAGTAGAGCTAGGGAATAACTAAAAGTCACTGAACTCTGGTTCCCCAAGTTGGCAATTCGACCTTGAAAATTTGTCTGATATACTCTCTGTTTCACCAGAATTCACAAACTCGCTATTGATGATGTGCGTCCGGAGGATGAAGGCGACTACACCTTTATCCCTGACGGCTACGCCTTTAACCTTTCTGCCAAACTGAACTTCTTGGGTACATGAATCTTAGATTGCGTGGTTAATTACTCAATTATTCCTCGGCTTGGTTAACACTATGGCATCTCTATTTATTATATTCATTCATGTTTTCAGAGGTCAAGATCGACTATGTGCCACGCCAAGGTATGTATAAGAAGGCGAAATAACAAAGATCAGTTTTGAACTTCTGCCAGTTAGTAAGTAAAGCACTTACGCTCAGGTAAATGGTTTGGCGAATTGTCCAATTTTCTACTTACTGTATAGCAACTGTAGTTGATCATCCAAGACATATTTAGTGTTCGATGGTAATGTCAAGTAAGTAAGATCGAAACGTACCTCTGCTGCAGAGGAGAAGGTCATTTAGAGTTACCAGCCTCAGAAATCACCAATTAAACAAACAGCACCTCAGATTAGAGGCGTTATGAAGGCTTTACAGAGCATGAGTAGCAGATACAACTCAATATCAACTGTTCAAAGGAGATTATTGCGTATTTTAGACGCCTTCAGCATTTTTTATAGTGTAGGAAAAAAATCAGAAAAGACCATGCACTTAGAAGATGTGTCCAATCTTTTGATAGTGTATAAGCATATCAATTTTGATTTAAGACAGTCTTGAAAAAACCTGAACTGTCCATTTAATATATGCTCCAAACCACGTTCTCTCCTTCAGTGATATTCAACAGATTTGGTGATGTAGTTCAGGTCACATAATGACTTACTGAAACATGAACCATACTAATTGCTGTAATTTTACAAAGTCAGCCATCTTGGTCCCCTGGAATAACATTATCCTAAGCACAATTTGGTATGATTCAGCACTCAAGGCCTGTTTTCAAAAGTGTCATGATGAGGTGAGCTGTACAGAAAAGCTGGAATTGATGGACATACAGTAATAATGATGATATAATTCCAGTTTGAAGTAAAATTTGTAAACACGAACTCACACACAAATTACGTTTCATTACGATCCGACACAAAACTAAAACAACAAATATTTGGGCTGATGGACTACATTCTGGATTAGTGTAAATGTGGCATGTTTAAAAAAACAACAACAACTTTTCTTTAATTCTATGGATGGATTTAATTAGCATAGCGTATGAAAACAGATTTTTGGTTTATATTTGTCTTACATGACACATATACTTAGGAATCAGATTTTGAAAGCTAACACAACATGGATGATCTCCCAGTTCCTTTTTTCCGCTTCCCCCTTATGCAGATCCCCCCAAGATCCATTTGGACTGCCTTGGCCAAACTACAGATTCCACTATTTTGGTTGTGGCTGGAAACAAGCTGCGACTGGATGTGCCAATCACTGGAGACCCTGCCCCCACAGTCGTTTGGACAAAGTCAAATAAGGTGGGGAGAATAATATTATTAACATACATCAGGTGTATCATAATGTCATCTTTTCAAGGTTTGCATTTGCCAATTTCCCATTACTGGGCATGGGATGTTCTATACATAATACTGTAAGGTCACATTCATTACTTTTCAAGGTACTGGTACTATACATTTAATAAACCTAATAGTGACTAAAATGTACATAATAATAATAATAATAATAATAATAATAAAGTTTGAATTTGCTTGTTTTAGTTGATAAACCTGTACTGTTCTAGTTGCACCATTTGACGAAGTTGTCATGTGACTTGACTTTTTAGCTTGAACTCAATCTTATACACACAATTTTATTTTCAAATAAATAAACATTTGAATTTAAAAACAACACATTTTCATGGTTTCCCTGAGGTAACCACTTTATGTTATGATTTCAAGAAACCAGCCTAATAATGTCCCCAAAATTATAATTTTTTTCAATTTTTATGACCAAAAATGCATAGAAATTCTATTTTTAGAATATGTATATGATGATTCTCTGACATAATAAAAAAGCGGAAACCCTCAGCCTCATTTTGACACCAGGGTTTCCCTGCTACTTTAAAAAATATCTTCACCCGTAATGTGGTTTTATAGTGAAAAATGCAAGAAAAGTTTTTCTTTGACAACTGAGATAACCATCTTGAATAGTGTTCAATTGGCCATGGCGCCAAACTAACCTGTGCAAAACCTTGGTCACATTTGTGAAATATCTTGTGCACTATCACTTAAAAGTGTGCGGCACGTTATTGTTTCTTGTGCTACATGATATTTGAGAAAAACATATTTTTTCAATGCATTACATTCTTCTAAAACTACTCTATTTTACAACCCATTATGACTTTGAAACCATTTAGATTTTTTTATAATAATATTATACCTTTTAATATTTAAGCTGCATGAATGACTTGACAGTCTGACATTTTTAGACCCTTGGGGGTGTAGAAAAATCCAATTATTTTTGGTGCATAAAAATCATATTCACATATAGGACATACTATTTTATAGAAGGAAAAAAATGTCTGATACATTTTTTTTTTATTCTAAAGTGATGAAGACATGCTCAAATAATGCATGTCATGTCATTAACCCAGGAGTCGATTAAATTGGCCATTCATTACAAGCACCACATCACTGTAATCCTCAACAATTTTTTAAACACTGAAACAGGAGCCCAGCCCAGTTTTTTTTCTTTTTTCTTTTTTTAAATCTTAGCTCCCAAGCACATACTGTACAGGTAAGTTTTAGGGAGAGTTTCTTTAATCACTTCCTGATATTTCACAGACAGTCACGATCAGGATCAGAAAGGTTTGTATTGGAGCAGGATGCTGAAAGAGCGACCTGTCAGTTCTTATTCTTAACATTTTAGTCTAAACTATGACCTCGACGCTTGTGCTCTACTTGTGTAGGATAAATCTAAAAACCCACTGGGAGAAAAGAAAGGAGAACCAGCCTTCCTCTGGACTTTGAAGGATGGTGAAGTGAGTTATTGGCCTTTAAAACAATAACGCCGCCAAGATCTCTTGTTATTATGTGTACTTTCATTGTCCTATGCCGCCGCTGCTATGAGTGTGTCTTCTGACCTTTGTCTTTATTGTTTTTTCTTCTGCCGTTACCACTGCATTGTGATACATTCTTGGTTCAATTTCTTTCTGTATACCTATATCACATGAGGCACAGCAGACTATTATTATTATTATTATTAATAATAATAATAATAATAATAATACATTTGTTTATGAAAATATACATGTTTCTCTATGAAAACTTCCTGTGATGCCCCATGACTTTATTGTGTGTTTTTTAAAAATTGTAATTATCTAACTGCCTTGGCCAGAAAAAAAGGTTTCAGAAGGTTCAAATTATTGGCCTGAATCAAGCAACGAAAACTGCCCAAAGTGTTATTAAAATCATCAACTTTGCAAAGGAATTGTATAATAGTAAAATATAAATGACCGTAATCAGAGATCACGTAAATGCAACACAAACAAATTCGACAGTAGAAATGACATCTATGTTTAATAATAAAAAGTAAGAGCATTTCCACATGCACATTGTGATGAGAGCTCACAGGTTTGGGACTAAACATCTGTGTGGCCATAAGAAAACTACTTATTATTGAGGCTAATCAAAAAGTCTCAGTTTGCTATGGAGCATAAAGATTGGACTTTGGAGCAATGGAAAAATGTCATGTGGTCTGATGAGTTAATTCCAGAGAGACGGGCACATCAGGGTAAAGAGGGAAGTGTATGAAGTGATGCACTCACCATGCATAATGCTTGTACAAGCCTCTGGAGGCAGTGTTATGATCTGGAGTTGCTTTGATCGGTCAAATCTAGGCTCAGAAACGTTATGTGGAAATAAACTGAAGTCAACTGATGACCTAAATGTACTAAATGACCAGATTATCAAATCTATGGAGGATTTTTACCCTCTGATGACATGGGTATATTCCAGGCCTCCACTTAGAAGAATAAGGCACAACATTGAGCATATAATAATTGATAATTAAATAAAAAATAAAATATATTAAATAAAAAATTTTATTCAAGAAAAAAATTTATATTTGTGTCTGTGGCTTTTTTTTGGCTAGGCAGTGTACAAACCCAGCAATGTATACCGTTCTGTAAAGGTTTACTGCAATCTTTTGTTGAACAGCATTGTGTTCTCATGCTCTGTAGCAAACTGACTGCACCAGGTGAGTGCTTGCTTTGTATACTTATTTATGGAAAACATTTGGTTACACCATGGACACACAGATGGTAGTGTATAAAGAATAAAGTATCTCCTTCATATACTATATTCCATTTTGATCTTAATGGCTCAGGTGGTCTCATGTTTTGCATCTTGATTGAATGCTGCTTGGTCCTGAAGTTGGAACTTTGCTCATTGTACTGTAGGTCGTTGTGATTTGTTTTTTTTGTTATTATTTTAACAAAAAATATTCTGATAGGTTAAAAATGTGAGTGGTTTCTCAGGTCCTGACAGACGCAAGTGGACGTGTCCATGTGGAAAGCGCAAAGGGACACTGTATCCTGACTATTGAAGGGGCAGAGCGCCAGGATGAAGGCGTGTACTCCGTGATTGTGCGAAACCCGGCAGGGGAGGATACGGCCGATATTCATGTGAAAGTTGTTGGTACGATGTTTAAATGTGCATTTACAAACCATGTATGGACTAACATACGCAATATGTTGAGAGTTATGCTTATGCTGTTTAATCATTGCTTAATAACATTATAGGATAACAGATTACAGGTTGTTGTTTCAGCTGAAGGTTTAACTATTACAGAAGGTCCCAAATGGAATGCTACTTAGGGCGCAAAGAACTTCAGTATATATTCATTATTGCAATTATTTTATGGGGTTTTTTTGCACATCAGTTCTACAAAATATGGTCAGACAACCGGTGGTCATCATTACATGATGTCATCACGCCTTTAACCTTAACCACAGAAATTAAAGTGACTCAGCATCTTTATGCCCAAACAAACTTGCTTTTAATACACAAGGCTTTTAATACACTGTTCTAGTGTAAAAGTTCATTTATACAACCTGGATGGGTTGTCAGTCCATCTTTTTCAAATAAGAATGTGTCTAGCTATAAAATAGTGTTTATTGAATGATCATAGTTATTGTGTAGGTCAAATGTATAGAACATCAGCTACATACCAGATGATTACCCTTCCAAACTGAACTTATCTTAACTAAGTGTACAGTTGTTCATCTCGGCTCTGAATGTTTAGTTGATGTCTTAGTTGAATGTTTAGTTGATGCCTCATCAACATTCTGTGTGTTAGCATTTCCTGAAACGAACATGGCTACTGATGTCCACAGTGTAATAGTTTTGACTTTTTTTTTAATCCTCAGATGTACCAGATCCACCTCAAGCTCCCAGAATCCTCAGTGTTGGGGAAGACTCATGTATAGTCGAGTGGGACCCTCCATTGTTTGACGGTGGTCAGACAATTTTGGGTAAATCATACTCCAAAAGAATAGCATATAACATGGACCTTAAATTAGCCTTTGATTTGCAACACATTAAAAAAAAACTTACCTCAGTCTCTATGTTCCTTTAGGTTATGTCCTGGAGAGAAAGAAGAAAAAGAGCTACAGGTGGATGCGGCTGAACTTTGACCCCTACAAGGACACCACATATGAAGCTAAGAGGATGATTGAGGGAATGGCTTATGAGATGAGGGTCTACGCTGTGAACAGTATTGGGATGTCACGGCCCAGTCCTGCCTCCCAGCCTTTTGTGCCTGTTGGTAAGTTTCATTTACATTTGACTGATGCTTTAATCTAAAACAACAATCGAACTGTTGAAGGTTAATTCTGTTAGCTTGGTGGTGCTGGGATATGAACTCAACAAGTCTGATTACTACCGTTCAATCAGTTACGCAAAGCTTTAACCAGTGAGCCACTACTGCCCTGACATAATTTTAATTATGTGATCAGTCTTGAACTAGGTTTCTACAGATGCTACTAATAATTGGTTATTTATAGGTAGGATGAATGATTTATGGGATTTATTTTGTATCCGGCTTAAGTGACTTTGCCCAAGAAAAACATAACCAAAGCTATATAGTGTATACTGTTATTTATCACTACAGTTCAAAGTGGTTTCAAGGAGCTAAAGGAAAGTAAGCCATAATGGAAAACTCTTTATCTACAAACCCATCTGTACTTATAGGTGATTCACCCCAAAGAACCTAATCTTGACGTGTATCTCTGTACTGACATACTGTACTGAAAACACATTTATTATATTTCACACTAACAAGTAATAGAGGTAATAGTTGACCATTCGATGCCACTCAAAAAACACTGCTGTAAATGGCAAGTTTTAAAATAAAAGACTGTACATGGAAATAGTGCAGATTTTTTTTTACTAAAAGCAACCCATATATATGTATTTTAGTAAGGTGTATAAAGTGTATGTATTTTGGGTACTGCTAAATCACATAAAAGTGTCATATGTGATTAGTTTTAGGTATACTCAGAGCTATAGAGTGTGAAGCTAGGGAAACACTACATGACTTTCATAATCCTAAAAGCTTCTGATAAGTATTCACTAGCCGACTGGCTTCTGCAAATACTTTCAAAAATGATGGGTCATACACGTAATGCCTGAGCCAAATTAGGGATCACTGACTATATGACTTGTCACTCTAACTTAGGCCAACCGAACGCACCAAACTCTAACGACAGCTCTTGTGAGATCAAGAGTAAACTTTTAAAAACAAAGACAAAAGAAGATGAAGGAGAAGAAGAAAAGTGGACACAACAGTATTTTTAATATGCAGCAGTTTTTATTGTAATATTTCATTAATATAAAATATTAATCTTTTTAATATCATTAGTTAATTCATATTTTATTAATGTTAATATTCACATTAATTATTTATATTAGATTTTTATTTTGTTTACTTGCCAGTTTTAGCTTTAATATTTCCTTATATTTTCTGCATACTGATGGTACGCATTCCCCGATCGGGTCGGCGACCACCATACACTACATGACAGCATTCAGAGTTGCTTTGCTACTGTATGAAAAATCAAACATTGAATATACTCATGTCAGGAGAATTTGGTTCTCAGTCTGTTATGCTCACACACATGCTGAATCGAGTCTGCACCCCACATACACTTACAGATCTCTGTGCCAACTTGCCAAGCCAACTGGCTACAACTTGTGCTGACCAGTGCAGACTAGGAAGGACTCTACGGTGGCCGGAAAGTGAAAAACAAAATAAGAAAAACTGAAAACAAAATGAAAAATACAAAAATAAAATAACAAAACCGAAAACAAAATAACAAAACCAAAAACAAGATAACAAATCAGAAAACACAATTACAAATCCAGAAACAAAATACCAAGTTAGAACACACAATGACAATTCAGACAAACCACAAAAGGTACAATGTGACATCAAAACATTCAATATTTGGAATAATTTAAAGTCCACAAAAAAATTTCACTATAGCATTTAAATGTCCACGAGGCTGCAGTACTTCCTGTATATCTTGAGTGACAGATGTCTCGTCCAAACAGTGGTAAGTCTTTGATTCGCAATTACAATACCTACCTTTTCCGTTTTTTTGGAATTGTCGTATTTTCTGAATTTGTTATTTTGTTTCGGTTTAGTTATTTTGTTTTTGATTCATTATTTTGTTTTTTGATTTGTTATTTTGTTTTTGAATTTGTTACGTTGTTTTCAGTTTTGTTACTTTGTTTTCTGTTTCGTTATTTCGTTTTTTGATTTGTTATTTTGTTTTCAGTTTTGTTATTTTGCTTTTGAATTTGTTACTTTGTTTTCAGTTTTGCTATTTTATTTTTCAGTTTCGTTATTTTGTTTTTTGCTTTGTTATTTTTATTTATTTTTTAATCCTGTCTACCTGAACTGTTCTTATATAGCTTTATTAAACTTTTCAAAGCTAAAGCAATACGATATAAGCTATTTATTTAATTCACAATATTCCTAAGGTTTTGTTGTAAAGTTATGCAGAATCTGAAACTGAGGCACTTCAACATTAAATCTGTAACCACAAAGACTCCCATCTATAAAAGTTTTTAGATACATTTTTAAATACTTCAAGGGATTTTGTGGAAGCACTTAAAACAACATTTAACAAACATTCTTATATTTCCAGTATACATGAGTTTTAAGTAATTGCCCTACGTGTTTCTCAGTGCTAGGACGCGTTGCCTAGGGTAACTACGTAAATACTTCAGCTACTGGAGATCTAAGAGGTTAGGTTGAAAAACACCGGAGAATGATTTATGACAAAATTTGGGCATGGTAGAAAACCAATAGAACCTTTGTTATGACAATGACAAATTATCCATCGATCTTAGTGTCAAATGTAAATAGCTGGTTCAGCAGAGTCTAAGAGAGAAGTTTTTTTGTAAATTAGCTGGTGCCAAGCATGTTCATGTCAAGGAGATCCTTCTTTCATCTGCTTGCCAATTTAGGGATGCTGCTGTATTGTTGCCACGTGGAGCCTCTCAGCCACACATCATCATACCAGTGTTTCAAGGCCCCTGTCATCTCTTCGGAGAGGGGGCTTAAAATAAACACTTTTTAGGACAAGGCTTAAAGACACAAGTCTTTCCATTTATCTCCATGTGATAGCTATTTAATAGGCTCCACTGTCCCAGTACTTTATCTTTATCTTAGTTAGTCTGAAAAGTTATCAGTGCAGATTAATGTCCAGCACAATACAGTAGATTGGGAAACTATTTTTGGCACTCTCTTCTATAAATAATGGCATGTTAGCATAAGGTTATGTCCAGACATATGGTGAACACAGGCCACCCGACAACAGAGACGAGGGGGGAGGGGGACGAACAGCTTTGCTGTCACCAACAATTTTGATCACAGCACCCTGAGGACAAGGACAGGACAGAACAGGAGACGAGTGCAGCAGATGACAGGGAAAGCCCTGAACAAAAGGCAGACAGGCTCACAGGCAAGACAAGAACGTATCAAGGAAACCCTTCAGGGACGGTACAACATTGTAAAGTGGCAAACTAAACCACCGGCAGGATGACCAAGCCTAAGCTTCCAAAAACAGCAGAAAAAAAGTCAGCCAACGAGGCATCAGCAAGTGCTCCTGCAGACCCCCGAAAAGATGCACCTGCAGAAGTCAAGGAACCTGAGCTAATAGCACCTCCTGCAGAGGACACAGCCACTGAAGCAACTGTTTCTCCAACTGAGAAGGATGTTCCTGCAGAAGGAGAAGCTCCTGCACCTTGTGCAGATGGAGAAGCAGTGCCAAGAGAAGGGGCAGCTACAGGAGAGGAAGGAGTACACACGGCTGAGGAACCAGCCCCTACACCTGAACCTGAACCAGAACCAGAACCTGTCCGCAGTAGGCATCACGATCTAATTGCCCTTGAGTAAATAGAGTACATGCATGCCAAGATTTTACATAGGCTTTGCTAAATCTACAAAACGATTATGTTTAGTTCAGGATAACTCTTTATACTAGTGTTACCAACCATTGCTAAGTCGTCAAAATGACTTTTCAGAAATATACAAATGTAAAATTGTCCTGTGTATTTAGTAAAAAAAAAAAAAGGCTTCTACATGTGCAAAAGAGTTAGCTTACAATTCCATTTCTTGCATTTATCATTTCATAACTAGCATAACCGTGACACCTGTTGCAATAGACAATGAAGCTATAACTCAAGGATTTCTCACTATGAACTATGCTAGGCTAATTTAGGTACTCTTCGTCTTTGTCGGACCTCACTACTGTATTTATATGCTATACACTGTAATTGAAAAAAAGGTAATTCAGTGGTAAATTATTTTTTATTTTAAAGACGCTACAGCTTTTAAGTTAACAGTAACTGAAGCAAATACAGCAAATGCTGTGTATAAATATTTATATACACTACCGTTCAAAAGTTTGGGGTCACTTGCAAATTTCTTTGTTTTTGTTTAGTGATTTATTTTCTACATT
>JAQMYK010000023.1:7269129-7290832 GCA_030014345.1 Clarias buthupogon | reverse complement strand
TTTATGTTCACATACAGCTACATGACACACTGCATGAAAGATCATATTTGAAAACGCATAATAGGGGCACTTTAAAAATCAGGTGTTGTCAACAACAACTTGTCACCAGCAGACGAACCTGTCTGTGAGAACTGTACAGACAATCCTTCGATAACACCAACTGCACTTGATTGACACATTCTCTGTACGGTCCTGACCTCACTCCAAGCTATGTCCACGTGTTTGGGCCATTAAAGTCGTTCCTGGGAGGCCAATGTTGAAGGCCAGTGTGGAAGCAGGCAGTCTGATCATGGTTCTGGTATAATGACAAAACTTGATGGTATACAAGCGCTAGTCAAATCTTAGGATAAGTGCATTAGTGTAGCAGAGAAATGAAGGTAGTTTTTACTTCCATAACTGTGTTCTGTTATTCTGCATGAACAAAAAGCTTGAACGCCCCTTGTATTAAACTATTTCTTTTACATTTCTCCACCACATTAATTTGCATTAACATGCAGCAATACATTAGATAGAAAGCTTTACATAAAAGCTTTTATTGTTGTAATTTAATAAGTCTAGTTCGCTGAGGCAATCACCAGCTTGTTCCCGATCAGCTTTCAGCCACTAGCATGCACTAGCTTTCATGGGAAAGAGATATTTACAATTGCATTCAAGCAGATCTGTAAAACAGAAAGCCCAGGGGCCGGATATAGTCCATGACCAAACTCCTTCAAGCCTGGAAATAGAACAAATTCAATAACAGTCTCGAATTGTTCTAATAGACACATTTACACAAATATATTAAGGAAGCCTTGCCTTTCACTTGATGACTTCCTTATTATTGCCCTAAACAACATGGTTTGCAGCTATGAGTTAAAACAGTCTGCATGAGTCACGGTCATCTTTTTTCCATCAACCATTCTCATAAACTTCATTATTAGGTTTTATAGGGCACATTTATGATATACTGTAATTTCCAATTCTTTCTCATTTCCTCTATGTGATGTGGTTTTTTTTTTTTTTTTTTTTTACCCCTTAATTTGTATCAGTTGGGGCAGTTTGTTTGATGTGAAGTAGAAGCAAAGCATGGGCATCGTGGGAAAAAAAATTATATTGTGTTTTGATTATATGTTACACATGAGTTATCTTTACAGTATGCTAACCTGCAAAGAAGGTGGACAAATTAGCTCCACTGATGTGTGAATATTGAACTTTCAGGGTTGCCAATCTAATCAGGAAATTATTTTCTACAACTTCATTTATACTGTATGCAGAGTATAAATGACAGCTATTGAATAGCTTGACTCACATTTGCCAATGTCTATAACATTAAAATGAGAAATACACACAGCCCTTGTACTGCCCCATTAAGTGACTAATCTGTAATATAAACAGATCAGATTTCAGGAATTGTACCAAAAAAACATTAACATAATTTGACTCAAAATTACAAGCCTACAGTACAATCTTAAAGGGCCACATAGTTAATCTACTTGTAATCCTTGCAGATGGGGAAATCTTTAGGTTCCCCCAGAAAGACAACTTTTAGCAATGTACTGTAGGAGTTTTAACTGATGATGCCAGCTGAACATTTAGATCATTTACAGGTCTATTAATTTGGCCAACACTGTACCTGATCTGAATTATTTAATGTGCTAACTCACCAATATTTTTCCCGGCAGCAAATCCATTTTTCACATTTATTTTCCATGACAGGAAAACTACTGTATACATTTCCAGGATGCAAGGGAATCCTGAACACTTTTCTGCTGCTTATGTGTCATATAACACCAGAGATCTTGTTTACATCCTTATTTTCATGTCTGTCAGCATGTATTGCAAATACTGTTTTAAAGATATGATATGAGGTCCCCTGGGCATTCCGTCTGCTGATAAAACAGTGACATTTGACGTGATTATCTGTGCTAGAAGACTGTTATTCCACCTAAGTGATAAAGAAATGCTCAGCACTTTATGAACAATTATTGCATAGGTTTATTTTTTTGAGCTTTTATAATATCATGTCTTATCAGCAGATTTGACTGTGTTACATCAGTTCATCTGTAAAAATGGATGCCCCACATGTGATTTGCACAAATGTAAAGCAGCATGCAGTGATTTGTTTGGTCCACTGAAAGCTGCTCTACAAGAACAAAGATTCACTTCTGAGGAAGAAGTGAGGACAGCTGTGTATTCATGGCTAGTAGCTCAGCCTAAAACATTTCATATATAACGGAATACGAAAACATGGACAAAGTGTATTCAAAAGCAAGGAGATTATGTTAAAAAGTGATGTATTTGATTTTCCTAAAAATTAATAAAAATAATTTCTACAGCCATTCTGCAAATATTTTGTGACTTATCCTTGTAGCTGATCCAATAAACCTCCTGGCATGTTTTTAAGGATGGGAGGAAATTAGAGGAAACTCACACAGACATTGAGGGAACTTTGGGGGAAATTAACACCAGTTCAAAAGCAAACCAAAGACCTTGGAGCGATGAGGTAGCATCGGTATTTGCTACTCCACCATAATCTTTACAAAATGTGATTTCTTCACCACTGCAACTGCCAAAATGTTGATTTCTGTCAAAATGTCTGACCTGACTTTTCAATTTGCCTAACAGAGCGTCCAAAAATTTGGATCCCACGCAGTCTTCGCCAGACCCTCATCAAGAGAGTAGGGGAGACTGTTAACCTTGTGATCCCGTTTCAGGTAAGAATCAACTGTCCTGACTCACATAAAATGATAAGAACATGAAAAAAGGCCAATGAGAGGGAATACTTCTGCAAGTTACTATACTATACATTTAAATGAGCCATGGTAGTTCCTTTCTGCTCCTTTGGTCTAGGGTGTATTGCCCAGTCTGAAACATTAACTACTTTGTTAATGAGGGTTAAGTAAGACATTAAGGGCCTCTATTTGTTGTCTCTGAAGAACTATAAATACAAATGTGTTGCCTAAAGTCAATGATAGCGGATGCACGTGGACTGCAGGTTCAGTATGTGTTAATGAAACAAATCTGAACAGCAGCTGTAAAAGCTCTCTGGGGAAATGTGTTATGTAAAATCAGCATGCTGGCACACACATCCAGGCACACTTATATACACACATTCTGTTCCCTCGTGTTTAACATACCAAAATTGTTTCCATTGTAATGACATATATGTTGTTTCATATGGATGTAACATGGATTGATTTTCACACTTGCATTTCACATCCTCATTTTATAAACTCGTACTTTATATTATTAAACACAGCTTATCCTTTTAAAATACCACCTGTCAAGGGGTTGGATACATTAGTCAGCAAATCAACAATTTGTTCTCAAACTTGATATATTAGAAGCAGAAAAAATGCCCTCACTTGAAAGTGCACATGGAGAGCGAAAGCTAGCCCTGCAAGGCTGGGTGTGTGCATGTGTCGCCTACTTGTGGAGGGGATGGCACCAGGATGCACTATGGGAAGTAACCAAGCTTTCAGAGGCAATCTGATGCTCTGGATAATATTCTGTTGGAAAATCTTGGGTCCTGGCTTTCATGTTGATGAAAAGTGTGCATCCTTACACACTACAAAAATAGTAACATTTGAGGAAGAGTTTAAAGAGTTAGCCTGCTAAAAGAATGCCACCTTTCCGTAGGGAAAACCAAGGCCAAAAGTTACGTGGACGAAAGACGGCGAGCCTCTTGACTCGAAGCAAGTGAGCGTGAGAAACAGTGAGACAGACAGCATTCTCTTTATCAGGAGGACAGAGCGCAGTGACTCTGGGAAGTATGAGCTCCAGGTGCAGATTGAGAATGTGGAAGACAAGGCCTCTGTGACCATTCAGGTTGTAGGTACGTTCACATGTATCTCAAAACACTATAGGTTTCTCACGTCTCGTTAGCGTATTAATTTAAGAGACCATAGCTTGGTAAAACTAGCATTGGTTGCATTGCTAGCCTTGGTTTAACAAGTGCGGCATGCATTTTTACAGATGAACTGATGTAACACGTTCAATCTATTGTAGCATTGGTTTTTAATGATCATGCTGTGTTCACTTTTCTTCGCCAGACCTTCCTAGTCCTCCTCAGAACTTAAAGGTGGTGGATATATGGGGCTTCAATGTGGCGCTGGAATGGAAACCACCCAAAGACGATGGCAACTGTGACATCACTGGCTACACAATCCAGAAAGCCGACAAGAAAACCTTGGTATGTACCATCTTACAGTATGTTGAGGTATTGGATTTGCTTAATTCAGCTACTATATATTGCGAAAAGTATTCGCTCGCCTGCCTTACGACTTAAAATAATGTTGGCCCACCCTTTGCAGCTACAGTATAACAGCTTCAAATCTTCTGTGAAGGCTTTCCACAACGTTTAGGAGTGTGTTCATGGGAAGTTTTCACCATCCTTCAAGAAGTGCATTTGTGAGGTCAGTCACAGATGTTGAATGAGAAAGCCTGAATCACAGTCTCCGCTCTAATTTATCCCAATAGGGTTAAGGTCAGGACTCTGTGCACGGTAGTCAAGTTCTTCAAGTTCCAACATGACTGCGTACCAGTGCACAAATCAAGGTCCATAAAGACATGGATGAGTGAGTTTGGTGTGGAAGAACTTGGCTGGCCTGCACAGAGTCCTGACCTCAACCCGATAGAACACCTTTGGGATGATTTAGAGCGGAGACTGCGAGCCAGGCCTCCTCGTCCAACATCAGTGTCTGACCTCACAAATGCGCTTCTGAAAGAATGGTGAAAAGTTCCAATAAATACACTCCTAAACCTTGTGGAAAGCCTTCCCAGAAGACTTGAAGCTAATGAAACCCTTTGGATTAAGAATTGGCTGTTACTCAAGTTCATATGCATGTGAAGGCAGTCGAGAGAATACTTTTGGCAGTATAGTGTATGTATAGCCAAATACACATATGACATGGGAATTGTGAATATTAATATTGGATCAACTAGACTGAACAGAAGAAAAACAAACCAAAGGACAGATATGAAATGTCCCCCTGTACTTTGAAATCCTGCCAGTGCCATTAAAAGTACCTAAGCCCCCTTAAACACATCTATAATTGAGTAATGTATGCACACAATGTGCAAGTGGAATAGTACTCTGGGTTAGAGCGTCTCTTGTGACATGCTTGGCAACTCACTTTGGATGCCTCTGTGGAACAGGACAGCATTTAGAGCATCTGGAGACCGAACTGCCAAAATTACCCTACTGTTTGTCATCTGTGAGCCCCCTCAGCATGGGACAAGTATGTTCCTCCCCAATCCTACCCCCTTTTCCAAGTCTCCAGTAGCCTGATTTAACCACTGCCAGTTCTCCAGACTCTTCCTCTCATTGTTCTCTACAAGTTTAGTAGCTGAATATGAGTTACACCACTCTTCTTTATGTATGTATTCAATATACTCTTAGTGCATCCAGAACAATGAGCTGCTACGTTCAAGATCATCACATTTCACACATGACAATATCCAAGTAAGAAACCAGAGAAGTCTTGCTGCTAAATATAAAAGCACTTTAGATTCCTGGTCTTGGAACATGTTAATGGATGGCTATTTTATTCCCATCTATCCATTCACCCGAAATGGTTAGACTTTATACATGCGTAATGTGACACAGCAACATTAAAGGTTGATGCTGCATGATTACATATTTATAAATGTTGATATATAATATTGAATACATGATAACGATTAGAATATGTTGCATGATTAGAATATGTTGCATGATTATATTCATTATTTAAACAAGAAGCACAAGCAGCTAGAACATGTTTATAGCCATGCAATGTTACATGGCACAGCCAACCAAATGTGTTATTGGTATCAGTCATTACATCACAGTGCTGCTAAATTCAGCTCTGAGAGCACTGGGTAAGTGTCTATAATGGCGGCTAAGTGAATTAAATCACAGGGTTTTATTAATATGCAAGTTATAATACACTTTTGTTAGCCAAACTTGAGTTTATTCACATAGTACTTGTCCAAATTAAAAGAAGAGTTAAAGTATTGGCCTACATCAATCAAAGAAAATATTAAAATTAATGGAATCATCCAAGAACCTGGAAGTAGTGACTGGGATCAGAGATCACTTAAACGTTTGGTGAAGTTACATTGGAAAAAAATAGTCGGCAGTATAGCTAAAAGCTACAATATGTTTAATAGTCAAAGTAAGAGCATTTCCACACACAAAATGTGTAAAAAAAAAAAAAAAAAAACTCTGAAAAGGATTGGGATTCAACAGATTTGTGGCCATATGAAAACCACTTGTTTGTGAGACTAATCGAAAAAAATGCATCAGTTTGCTTGGGAGCATGAACATTGGATTTTGGAGCAATGGGAAAAAGTCATGTGGTCTGATGAGTCTAGAATGACCCTATTCCAGAAGGAAAGGGAGGCACATGAAGCGATGCACCCATCATGCATGGTGCTGACTGTACAAGCATCTGGATGCAAAGTTATGATGAGTTGCTTCAGTTGGTGAGGTCTAGGTCTATTATTTAGCAACATTATGAGGCTCTAACAAGAAGTCAGATGATGACCTGAATGTGCTGAATGACCAGGTTATCACATTAATGGAGTTTTCCCTGATGAGAAGTACACAAATTGTGAAATAGTGGTTGTGGGAGCATGAAAATTAATTCACACATAATCAAAGCCAAAGGTAGTTAAGTGAAATTTTAGTGTGATCAGGTAGTGTATTTTTTTATTTATTACTCTTTATCTCTTATACTGCTTCATTTACAGTATCGTTTATGTCAATGAGTTCATCTTCTCTGCATTTCTCTTCTCTGCATTTCTTTTACAGGAATGGTACACAGTATATGAGCAGTATCGGCGCACTAACTGTGTGGTGTCTGACTTGATCATGGGGAACGAGTATGTGTTCCGAGTGTTCTCTATGAACATGGTGGGCCTGAGTCCAGAGCCATGTGACTCTAAAGAAAGTGCATATATCCAGAAAACAGGTGAGACTAGCTGTGTGTGCTCATATAGCATTTATTCCACTGTTTAGATGCATTACTTCTTTTTATTCAACTGTTTCTGTAGCTTGAAAATTTTTACAAATATATAAACTGCCACGATTTATTTATATTAAATCAGTATAAGTTAAGTACTGCATCACTACAGATATCAGATACAGATATTACTCTGGCATTTTGTTCTATCCTCAGGCATGGACTATAAGCCACCCTCCTACAAAGCTCATGATTTCTCAGAGGCACCTAAGTTCACACACCCGCTTGTGAGCCGCTCAGTCATCTCAGGGTACAATGCCACCCTCAGCTGTGCTGTAAGAGGCATCCCTAAAGTAAGGATCAGTAAGCATTATATAGTACTAGCTCATTACATCATTGTTTTGCCTGTATACAGAACCTGTACTCTTTGCTAGGATAAGTGGAGGCAATGTTTTTTCACCTGATCCTTCAGTAAAGATGCTGATAATTTTAGAAGTGCTCTTGAGGTCATTGAATCTTACAGTCCGTTTTAATATTTAGCCCAAAATAACATGGTACAAGAACAAGATGGACATCACGAACGAAGCCAAATATCGCATGCTCAGTAAGCAGGGTATTTTGACTCTGGAGATCAGGAAGCCGTGTCCATTCGATGGAGGTGTGTACATGTGTAAAGCTGTTAATGACAGTGGAGAGGACACTGTGGAGTGCAAGCTGGAGGTTCGCCGTAAGTATTTCACACATCACTCACGATTTTTTAATTCACGTTCCAAAGTAAATAACACATGCAGTCTGACGCAAGCAAAATAATGGTCTTGGCTTGACATTTAAGTATGCTTTCTGTTTTTTGTTGTACATTAAAGCATTCAGTTAAATATGAGGTCATATATGAGTGATGATGTTATCATATATGAATAAGATACCTCTCTCTACATTTATTTATCTGACTGTGCATTGTATATTATGTGTAGATATATGCTGATATAAAAGCAGAATGCATGTTTCATTCTTACAAATACATACAAATACCTAATAAGAGATACATTGCATTGTATTTTGAATTTATAATGAGACACTCATTAAAGTAAGGTGATCAGCAAAATGTAATAAATTACTTTTTAATGCCTTTAACTCATTTTGGCAAATTATTTTCGTTTGAGAAACACATGATTATCTATAACAAACTTTTAATTTGAAAACCGCTCTTAAACTTCATTTAGAAACTTCTTTTATCGTTCCTTTCTTTCGTGTGATCAGTGATGCAAAACTATTACCTATGAAAAATAGCAGCTGCCATTAGTGAAATAAATGCATTCAGTGGATTTTTGGAAAATGTTGATGCCAATAAAAAAGGATATTTACACTCAACATGTAAATATGACACCCAACATGTACACTGTTTCTGCCACTGAAGTTACCCCAGAATTGATGAACTACAGGTATGCATCATTTAACACCTGTTCTATGTTCTGTGACATTATGTAATTTAGATTTTGCGCAAACACTATATTATATACTTAGCAAAATTATGTGGGATACTGTAGTGTAAGCTTCTGTTTCACTTCTAAATTAATACTGTGTAGTCTTTTGTCCTCTTTTGCCCATCCCAGTTCTTCCATGAGATTTGAGCTATATTAAAAAGCATATAGGACCATGGTCATATATGCAGTCTAAAGATGCATAAATATAAGATGCTGTCTTCAACTACCCAAGTGAAACTGAAACTGTTAGGGGAATGAGGCTGGCAATGCCGTAAACTGAAGTTTTTGTATTGTTAATGATGTTTCTAATGAGCTTCAAAATTATGATTTTTATAATGAAAAAAAGTATTGTGTGCAACAAAACTCAGTACTTTTTTATTCCAGTTGCTGCCAGTGACTTGCTACAAAAACACAATAAAACCATAAGATTGCTATATTTTTAATTAAAGCTCAATCAACATATTATTTCCACTAAATTGCATATTTAAATTACCACAAATACAAAACTGTGGCAGATGGAGTTGTAGTGTTTTGCAAAATCCAACAAAATTCACACTTCTATAACCCAAACAATTGTCATTTATGCTTTTGTTTTTCTCAAAACAATGACAGGAGTTATCCCATTTTGCTGTCAAACTGTTTAAATGAAAATCTATGCTTCCTTCCAAAGTCACAATTTCCCTTAATATTCAGCGTCCAGAAGCATTAATTATAAAATAAACTATGGAATGAACACACACTGGATTCGAACAGCTTGATATATATTGTACAAATATATATCAAAGAAACATGTATTCTGGCATATATCATATGTTCTTGTTTTTATTTTGGATGATTAATTTTTAAAACCTGAACCTAAGAGTGTATCTGAGTGCAATGTTTCTCAACTGTTTCAGGGAAGCACTGCTTGAAATATAAATGGGGCAGCATGTAATGCTCAACATGCTGGCTATATTGCATCAGTCCTGTTCTTCAGTTAAACAAATAACTTGGTGGTAAAAGCATTACAAAAAAATATATATATATATAAAATTCTTACAGGGCATGGACATACACGGATACAGCACTCAAGGTGGTGAAAAAGTTATCAGAATAAACATTCATGTTTCCAATGTTCCATACACTTTGGCATTCCATACGTTTCCTATTCATAAAACAGTCGAAAAAAAAATTAAAAAATTCAATCGCCACAGCCCCCTACGCACCGGGCCCAGCAGGCAAGGACCCCAAGGTCACCATGTATGATTAGTACTTGTGTGGGTTGGCAATGCTTAGCTAAACAGCATATGTTTACAGCACAGTGTCCTGAGAGTTGAGAAACCCTGACTCTGTATACATTCCAAAGGTCCAGAATGGATCCTTATCCATAGAGATCCATAAATCTGAATGTGTGTTTTACTTTAATCCTTTCTCCTTGATGTTTCCTGTTTCTCTTCACCCTTTGCTACTGACTCCTCCAGTTCGTGAATAAACTCAGGTTTGCTCTGAATTGATTGTTTTGAAGGTAAGATCACTGGCATTATACAGCTAACTTTACTGTTTTGTTTCTGCTCGTCTTTATAATTAGATAATTTTACCATCATAGGTCATGTGTACATTAAAGCTAATAGCTTTTTTTGTCTTCTATATTTTTATATCTACATTATATATTATCACAAACACATTTATGTTTGATATTTGTATATAGAAATATCGTATTTCTGAAATGTCACACTTTGTGTTTAACGGACTACTCAGACCAAAGACGACTTGATTTATTTTTAGCTTAGATTTCTAAAACATCAGCTGTAAACACTACATTTACTGAACATGTTATAAACCCTGATTTTCATTTAAATAATCTTCATTTTCTAATGTTTCTGCCTGTGCTTTGCAGCTCAAATTACCAAAGAGGAGACAAAGAAGTGAGTGTAGACACGTTGGGGACTCAGTTACCCCTCCAGGCTTCCCGATGAGCTCAGGACAAGTCAGAGGTTACAGTACAGAGCAGAAAGAGTCCATTGTTTGTTTCGTGTTCACTCAACTTTATACACATACTCAAAGTTTCAAAGTAACGTCTGCCGGAAATGCATTCTTTCAAAATTTCACTCATTGGTGTTTGCTGCTTGTGGCTTGTGTTCATTTCATTTGTTTGAGGTAAAGATAGGAGGAGTGGTTATCATCACAATCTTCACTGTTATAGTTCAAGTGCTGTTTTACCTCTTGCACTTTGAAATGTATTGTAATGTAATTTAACAAAAAATAAATAAATATTTTGATTGATCAGTAAATGTGCCTGTCTTGTTTAAGGTTGACCAGGATGCTAATAAATGGGAGGCCAAAATCTACAAGGGGAGTTCAAGTTAAACCGGGAATTAAATAATGGGAATTAAATTTCACATGAATGAAGGAGTAAAACCGAATGACATTTACAGATGTCTTTAAGTACATGACTCTGATGAGAGTCTTCGCCGCAACAAAATGGTGCAAATGTTTCATCTGTGAATGATGGCCGAGGTGGCTCAGAGCCCAGTGCAGTTGTTACCATGAACATTCAGCGAGTGACATCTGTCTGTATGAACTGTACACCCAAACATTCACGATCAACACTTGCCCATTACAGGAATTTGGCAGTAGTTATCGCCGCATCCTCTGTACAGTCCTGACGTCTCTCCAAGTCATTTCCACATGTTTGGGCCATTAATGGAGTTCCTGGGAGGCCAGCATTTCCGACATGTAGCAGGCAGACCCTGAGCATTAGTGAAACGCTGGGATAAGTCCATTAGTGTAGCAGGGTATTATATAAAGAAATAATGAATAAAAGAAATAAAGAAACTCTCATAACTGTGTTCTGTTTTTCTGCACAATCAAAAAAACTTTTTTTGTCTAATTTTGGACCACTAAGTGTTCACTCTATCTACTTTTATTTTGTTATTATATTTGTTTAAACAACAAAAATCCAATACAATTTGTTAGCAGGAAACCATCTAATGTGGTTAAACTTAAATACAACTTTGTATGCCTTGTTATCTTTGAAAGATTAGTCCTAATAGTCTATTAGAACCGGCCGTCACTGCAGTCAGGAATTATCCTCGGTAGTGTGCCACGTTGACAATTGACTAACATAAAGCCTTCACTTAAATTAAATATATCGGATGTCAGAAATGACCGTCATCCTCATAGCACATGCATACTTTTCACGCAAACATAATGCTAGAAATATTAAGAGGAACACTATCCCCCAACCTGCTCTGAGTATCGACTTAACAGAAAGCTGATGTGGATGTGTCCATGGACACAGTTTACAGACAAGTATGAACAGAGGACGTGTATGGAATTCCACCATGAGTGCACTGGTGCAAGGCTGAGGGAGAATCAGGTGTCTGAAACATGGCCCAGGCATGCAGGGCATTGAAGTATGTGTCAGAATTAGAGACAACAGTGAATGAGCTGGTCCATATTTAAGTGGCTATGATGAATAATGACCTATTGTGGCATTTTACCTTCCCCACGATGGCACATTGCTAAGGTCAGCTCATGCTGAGTGACAGAACCTCAAATTGGCACATTGTAAATGCAAGTTTGGGAAGCAGAATCTTTTATTTGTTGTTCTTGTTTTGACAAGAAGACAGTGAAAGAAACATTACTTCTTATACACTATGTTTAATTGTTGATCTTTGAGAGCCTTTAAGAAAGACAAAAACATGGAGCTTGAGGGATTTTTGGTGGCATTGTGGGAAAGGGAATTTGAAATGTTATTTAGAGATTATTCTTAATTTATTCTTAAATTATTCTTAATTTATTAATAAATGATAAACCCGCTAAAATTACAGGTCATGCACAAGATCAGTTTTTGTCACCAATTGTTCTTAATCGCCACAATAGGTTTTAAATATGCTTCCTTCAAGAGATTCAATCAGCTCTAGAGCAGGGAAATGATTTTGGAAAAGTTGATTCAGTCAGACACTTCAACAGAAATACATGTAACATTAATGATGTACTAGGTGGCAGAGTTGGGGAGTAGTGGTTAGCATGTTGGCCTCGCACCTCCAATATCAAGGGTTCGATTCCCACCTTGCATTTATGTTCGTGGAGTTTGCATGTTCTCCCTTTGCTTGGTTCGTTTCCTCCAAGTACTCTTCCGGTTTCGTTCCACAATCGAAAGACTTTCAGATTAATTGGTGTTTCCAAATTGCATGGTGTGCATGTGTGGTATGTGTGTGCCCTGTAGCTAACTCAAAATCTCCTGGGACAGGCTCCAGGCCCATCCGTGATCTTGTACACAGAAGTGCTTTCAGAAGTTTAGAATCCCAGCGAATGAATGTCATGTTTTGACAGCGACGACAATTGCATTAGCTATTTTGGATATCAACAGATATCATCGTACTATAGCCTTAAAAGCACTTTAATTTAAACATGTGCTACATCTACAATTACCATGACTATACATGTACTGTATAATGCGCCATGTAATTAAAGTGTTGGGCCACCACATTCCACCAGAATAACTCCCTTGCTTCTTGGCAGATATCCTACAAGTCTCTGCACTTGCATTAGAGGCATTACCACCATTCTTCCTCAGCTGGCGTTAGGATAATGATGATAAGAATGGACATTAAGAATCAAACCATGCCAGCGAAATGCCTTCACAGTACGAGAGTAACCTCAGTACAAGGGTTAAGCTTTTATTTAGGCTTGTACTGATTTCTAAGTGTGCACACCATCTTAATGTGCCGTCAGCTGTTTCTCAAGAGCATACTAAAGGGTGACTTGTATGCCTGAATTAGTTTTTTTCACATCTCCGTAGACCAGTGAACTGTGCATTCACCTGCATAATGAGAAGATCCATGCACTGCAGCGCTTCACTATGTAGATGCTCTTGCTGAAAGTCTGCTCATGTCACGCACTGACATTCTCAGTCACCTAAAGAACAAGTGCTCTTCTGCTTTTCATTACATACTGCAGTACTGTACATCACCTACGTTACTTTGCACCATGTGAAAGTGCACTTTCGATCAACCCTATATGCTGCCTTTCACATGGATTTAAACACCAATGACACTTTTGTCGCTGTACTCCAGTGTTTACTGAAACACAGGAAACCTCATCAAATTTGCATGACTTCTGCCAGCCATGGGCCAATTAAAGTAAGCTAGGCGTGTGCGCTCATGTCAAGTGTGTGCATGACGGGCCACATTCATTACCAATGAAGCGTACGACATGTGGCGCCGCTGAATGATGGTGTTTATACTGTCTTGACTTACTGACTTGGCAGATGTTCATTTCACACCAAATTTCAACAGGATGTTAAACTACTTTTTGCTTTTACAAAAAAATAAATTTCCACAGTAGTGGTACTGAAATAGGTGTCCCCAATCCCATGTAAGCGTAACAACTTAAGCGTAGCTGAGTTGTTAAGAACAGAAGAAGACAACAGATGATGTACTTATAACCGTACACTTTAATTCTACATTAACTTGTCTAATGAATGCAGGCTTTTCAGACATGAACAGGAAACCCTGCTTGTAAAATGAGTCCCTTTACTCCACATCATTTCTATTGTAGTATAAAAAGTACACGAATGCTTACTGTTTATTTCATATGCTTGATTTTCTTCTCCGAGTTGAGGAACCAGTCTATCGTGACAAGAGGTTGATGTACATCACTCACCATGAGAATAATTCCAGTTAGATGTTAGTTCCTGTACGAAAATGCAAGGGCGGATCTGAGCAGATCATCCATCTGGCACACTGTCAACAGGCTTATTTTTCCATCATTAACACACTTCGAAGTCTTCGCACCTTAAGGCTATTAATAGGCCTTAGAAGAAGCAAGATCTTGGAATTGTAACCCGAGACTTAAACTACACATGATTAATGTACATACATGAGGACACACCCAGAGTAGGTGGAGGTGTTTGTTTTGTGCTTGTGTACATACGTGACAAGATCCGCTTTAATAAATAAATTTCATTAATGAGTTAATATTAAGTCAAATATTTAAAACGAGCAAATCTTGCTTTTTAATATATTGATTACCTTCACAGAGACGCTGATCTTTCTGAGGATTTAAATTCTATAATAATAATAATAATACTGTATATAGGTTTCTAATAATATAAACACATGATTGCGGTCCTTGGTTTACTTGCGATCATGATTCAGGATCCACAAAAACATCTAAAATGTGTACTAGCTCACAGTGCACTCTGGTGTTAAAATTTATAATGTCAGCCAATAGCAAAGAGAGGAATGTTACCAAAATTATTATTAATCCTAAAAACACACCAAATAAGATTTAAATACAGAATTTGGAAAGACATGCTTAAACAAAAAGCACAGTTAAAACAATTTTAAAAAAAGAAAAAGGGAAGAAGCCAATATTTCTGTGTACTTTATTTTGTGCAGCTTGAAATCATTACTCCGAAGTAAACCTAAGAAGAAATATTGAATTCTATGCAGCTAACATTACATGTAAGACAATTCACCAGGAAAGAAGAAGGTCAACAGATACAATATTATTTAGGCTCATTAAAGCAACATTCCCAGACTAGCATACTGGACATTCAACATGATATCAAATAGCTGTCAGAAAAATTGCACATTTGGTCTTTGTACTCGAAAAAACGATGGGACAATGTCCTCAGAAAAGTAATACAAATAATTCCTTGGAAAAAAAAATCCCGTGAATAAAATTTATCAAAAAAGGCAAGCAAAATATCATAAGAAAATGCTGATACAAAAATAGCAAGTAAGCCTTCCAAAAGTGAACAAGTGACGCAGATTTAGTATAGTGAGGGGCTGGAGAAAGTAAAGCAAGCTTTATTGCTTAGTGTAACTTCAGGTCGTGAAATGTCAAGAAAAATCAGAGATGGTGAAATGCAACCTGAGTTCTCAAAACGTAAGAGAACAACAAAGCATCCAACTCTTTCATTTTCCCGAAAAGGGTTTTTAACAACATTTGATCAAGTTTTAATTATAAGAAGGCTTCTTTTCATGCAGGAGATCAGACCTCGGATCTCTCCTTACATCTCTCCATGATTAATGAATATCTACAATTAGAATCATGCAAAATATTTTAAGAGACAGAAGAATAGACGTTTTCTTTTAATCATGACAGTGAATATATGCATGTTTAAGGTTAAAAGACATTTGAAACGTTGCCTTTTTTATTATTGTTATTATTATTATTATTATTATTATTATTATTATGAGCACATGGCGGCTGTGAGTGTTAAAGTGTAAAGCGTTCGTGGAATGATTTCTGAATCTGTACGAATATTGCCTTGAGATGAAGAAGCAGGATGAAGAAGATAAATATTCATCTTTGTGGCTACTGAATAATGAACCTCTTTCGGAGAATTCTATAAAAAAAATAAGAGACTTATAGACAGTAAGCGACTACAAATCAAATCTGCTTTAAAAAAAGAAAAAGAAAAATCACTGGCAATAGGAATAGCAAATTAATCCTATAAGCTACTGCATATACATAATAGAAACTTTTATGCTACAAAATATGTCTAGGGTACATTTAAAAGAAATAAATATATCAGTGTCATTAAATACCTTTCACCCAAAGTCTTCAGTGTGAAGGGAGTCAGTGCTGAAAATCTACTTCACCAATCCTTCTACAATATATATATATATATATATATATCGCTTTGCTGCTTCATGTTGCTGTATGACCGTGAGTAGAGAGTAAAAATGCTTTAAAAAAAAAATTTTTAAGAAGAAAAAAGCTAGGAACTAAAACAAAATAATTGTAAGAAAAACTATTTTCTGTACAATCCCAATTGATAATCAAAACATTTTTTTTAAAAACATCTTCATATTTGACGATGAATACAAAATATTCACCCTCCAACCCTATGAAGTGAATTCTTTTATTTATTATTAATAGAGCAAATCTAAGACAAAATAATAAAGAATGCAACATAAGTCATGAAGGCGTTCTAGATAATGCGAATCGCTCCAGCTGACCTCGACACAAACGGTGTAAGTGACATGACACATCTTGTTCGTACTTCCAAAGCCCTGCTTAAGCTCATCCCGGGTGTTTAGATGAGTGTGCATTCGTTTTGCTTGTTTGTCAGGTTATGTAACATACAGCATAGTAGAATTCAAATGTTTGAGAGCTATTATGTTTTACCTTAAGCTCTTGAGGCACTTTTTAATCCTTTTATCATCATTTTATTTAAATGACCTCAGAGTGATGGTCCCCTTGCAAATCCTGACCGCTCAACCTTCACCTGACACAGAGTGATGTACATTACGCGTCGTCATGCTTGACTGTATAACCACAGAGGGGCAGAAAAGTCGTAGTGTTTATTTTCACATAACCATGAAAAGAGTGTGCTTAGACTTTCAAGTGGTACTGAAGTTTTAGAAAATTCCCGAAAAAAAAGAAAAGAAGTGCCGTATGTGTGTCCAATCCCTGGGCAGAAACAATGTGAGAGAGAGAGAGAGAGAGAGAGAGAGAGAGACAGATAGAGAAAGAGAAAAAGAGAGATAATATGATATGAGGGCCACAGGCAGGTTACCCTACTTCGGGTAGCTGTTCTGTTGGCGGCGTTTGGCAGATCGCATTTTCTCAAACCGAGACTCCATCTCCTCCAAAACTTTAGGGGTGTAGCGGACTACGAGCTTGACTGTACCCTGAGCTGCCTTTAAGAGCTCCACTGCCTTCTCATGATGCTCCCCTTCCACACTCTTTTAGAAAGAGAGAAAAAAATTTAGAGATCACAGCAGCCACAGAAAAAAAATGTTTAATGCACTTGCACACCTTTAAAGCTCTAAATAAAACAAATACATACTAATGTTAATGAACAAAGTCACTGATGAGAAAATCCTAGCAGGCAGGAAAAAAAAGTTTTTTTTCCCCTCTCCCCACGGATTTGCAACAAGCAACAATGAGGCAAAAGTCCAGTGTGAAACTTATTAATAAAAAGCAGCTCAGTTAATTTTATTACTGACAAAAGAAACCATTTTATGGGACTTGGGATTATACAGGACAAAAGTTTTTCTAATGTTTGGTCTGAGCATTTTTTTCTGGCATTATTTTAGAAATATTTTCAACATTGTAAATACTGGCAGAGTAATTTTAATAACATATTACATCTATATGGAGTCAAAATACTACTGTATTTATTTTTCTAATTAAAACCGGTATGATGTACCACATCTGTCATTTTAATGATTTATCAGCAGACTAATGCCTAAACAATGTCCTTTTTTAAACATCTAACCAAGATACAGATCATGAACATCAACAACACATCAACAACACGGGCCCCTATACTGTCTTAAACACAGTAGTCATATACTTAAAGCTAAACTTAAAGCTTACAGAGGGCAGATTCATTCGCTGCACACGTGAATATCCTTAAATATTAACAGCTTTAAAATTGTTTTTTTTACCCAAAACAGAATTGGTGCGCTTCCAGTCTCACTCGGATATTAGCGCTAATAAAAACCTCCTACGTACCACGCCATTGACCGAGAGCAGCTGGTCCCCTCGCTTGAGGCCACCATGACGGTCGGCAATGCCTCCGGGGATGATGCGGGAGATGTAGATTGGCGAGTTCTGCTCTTTCCCTCCCATGATGTTGAAACCGAGGCCTTCCTCGGTTTTTGGCAGCTCCACCACGCGAGGGTGGGAGTGTCCTTCGCTTGCAGCAAAGGCGGCCACTGTAGCCTGGAGAACAGGCAGAGTGTGTATTCTATCACTTCATAGCAAAAACATGGAAGGTGTTGCATGCTGCATAGAGTGTGAATAAGTAGTACTGCTTTTTAAAAAGTGATTAATGCAAACATAAAGATGAGCGTTATTACTTAAACTAACATCAACTGGCTTGTGGACAGGAGTACCTCAGTGGTTAATGATTTGGAAGGTACACAACCACCACTCTTGGGCCCCTTGAGCGAGGCCCTTAACCCTCAACGGTTCGGATGTATAATAAGAAAAAGAAATTTAAGTCGCTCTAAATAAGGGCATCTGCCAAATGCTGTAAATGTTGCAAGAAACCGAAAGGGTAAACAGCTTTATATTTTTTAGGGTGTTTTAGGGTTTAGAAATTTACTCCATTAAATTTTTTTCCTGAAAATTTTTTATTCTTATCTACAGAAATCTCAGACATTTCTTATATTTAAGTTTATAGGAGGAAAAAATTCCCATGATGATAAGTCACTCAAGTTAAATAATTTGCTTTTAAAATCATCCATGAGACCAGGTACTGTGGCTGTGCCATAATGTGCAAAGCATTGCCAATCTTAGCTTTCAGAAAGTTATTAACGCAATTATTATCCTCACAACATTCCCCATGCTGCACTGAGTTGACCCTTCATTTCAAAAAGAAATTAAGAAAACCATTATTAGTCTTTCAGATAACAGTTATTATTGTGTTTACCTTTGCTGTGGCATTGGCTCTGACCTCTGGACTGCTGTTAATGTCCACTGTCTCATACACGTGTTCATAAACCTGGGGGGGGGGGGAAAACTCAACATGCTTTAACAACCAACTTAACATTCTACAACCATGTGCCTATTAAGTCACCTTAAATATCTGATCCAAATCCGTGCTACCCAATTTAAATAGGAGCACTGCATAAATGACAGGATTATGGTTTGTATTTACAAAAGCATCTCTGCTCTGTGCAGCGGTGCTATTTTAGGATCAGTTAATTAAGACGAGAACTCAAAATGCAGGTGGAACGCGATCATAGATTCGCACGTCTATTTTAAGATGTTCCCTGAGTGGAAGTTGCTGGAGGCGTGGAGCAAGGAGTGAATAATCAGTGGTAAGAGAATACCTCAAACTAGGTCATCAATTTGAAAACCATAATCATAATCACCTGATGCAGGAGTTAAAACCCAGACACTACACTTCAGAAGATCTCATTTTACAACCATGTGCAGGCTGCGAAAGTTGAACTGTCCTTAGGCATGAATAAGCCAAGCATACTTGGGCCCTGATTTGAGGAACGGGTCAAGAGAAATATGTGAATGGGCATATAATTAACTCCTTCATTCATCTTCCTCAGCTCCTTTATTTATCCTGGCTGGGGGGACATGACTGATCTGGGGAATGCTGGTTGATGGGCAGGAGGACACCCCGGACAGGGCATCTGTCCATCCCAAGGTACGAAAACCGGCATGCATTTCCACCTAGGGGTGATTTAGTGTAGAGACGATTGTCCTGCCAGCATGTTTCTGCAAGTTGCAAGCAAACCTTATAACCCACATAGAAAACTTGTATACATATCCCATTATTCACTGTCACTTTACACATATACATACATTTTCTCTCTTTTTCTTATTTTGAATTGCCAGTTTGCACTCTGTTTTTTTTCTTCTAAATAGCATCTGCAATACTGTATTAATTTTGTATTAGTTACAATTATATTCTGCTCCGCCCCCTTACTACTGTTTGTGTAACCTGCTGCTGCTGTAACATAATAATTTCCCTCACAGGATCAATAAAGTCTGTCTATCTATCTATCTATCTATATGTACAAAAACTCAGCACAAACAGCAACTC
This sequence comes from Clarias buthupogon, assembly GCA_030014345.1. Classification (NCBI taxonomy): domain Eukaryota; kingdom Metazoa; phylum Chordata; class Actinopteri; order Siluriformes; family Clariidae; genus Clarias; species Clarias buthupogon. The sequence continues at coordinate 7,270,910 of JAQMYK010000023.1, read as the reverse complement.
TTACCCGTATCTCTTTTCACAAAGTTCTGCGCTGATCACTGTAATTTCTAACAGATGTTTAAAATGAAAGACATATGATCGGTATTTTATCTTCTCCTCAGCACATCTGCTGCTAATGATTGACTCCATCAAGTCTAGCGCGTGGCAAAATCGGATAAACCAGGGTCATATGGTACAAGACATGCCTCGCCCAGGATAACACGAAAATGACAGGACCACCATAGTTCCAGTGTCAGATGTCTCGGAGTTGCACCGAATGTAATTAAAGCCACAAGCACTCACTTGTACAAGAGCTAAGGATTTCCAACTGTTTTTTTTTTTTTTTCGGTTCCTGGATACACTTTGACATTTATAGCTACTTGAATTAGGTCGCATGCTTATGAGGTAATGGATTGTGGACTGCACCACACTGGGCTTTCTGGCCTCTAGAGGTTGATGGTACAGAAACGACAGATGACAAAGCAGCAGGACGGAACTGACTCGACTGCCAGCACAATCTTGAGCTAAATACACAAGTAATGGCACTTGCCATCCGAGACCCTCGTTTCTGAGAAAAAACGAAGGGAAGTGACTATTTGTGGTTTCTCATCTGGCCTTTCATTTTCCAAACACAAACTTGGCAGGGTGTATTGAACCGCTTGGCTTTTCAGATAATTAGTCAAAATGATGCTCAATATAATGTGACCTAGTGAACCGTGGATGTTGTGTATATAATATGCCCAGGAGCATATTGAACTATCCGTTTCATTTAGCTCCGGTTCGTGTACAGTTGTTGCGCTGCAGTGAGACACTAGAAAAGAAGTTGTAATACAAGACAGTCACTGTCTTGTATTACAAGGCACCTTCTGCTTTAGGTGATACATACTGATTCTTAGACTAGCTCCATCTCTGAATGAATGAACAAATGAATTAGATTTAAACCTTGAACTTTTCAATACTTACTGACTGCCTTAAAACTGAGCTTAGAATCATATAACAAGCGGCATGAAAGGAAACAGGACTACGAAAGACGGGTAAAGACAGATGTGTCCAAATCCTTATCAGTGGTTAAAGTATTCCTTTAGGATCATGTGACAAAAATGTCAAGATACTTGAAGGCATTTCTATGAAGTTTGCTCACAACTTGCCGACAACACAACAGTGTTGCATTTAACTAGGAATTTAATTTTATGCATTTATTCATTTATTTTTATTTAAACTAATACAACGCTGCTTTCCATTAAAGCATGGAAATGTTTGTTTGTTTTTAAATGTCATTCCAGTATCTAAGGAAAGTCCTTCACAAAACCAACCTGAACATCTGAACATTGCACAGGACATAAATGATGCACATTTCTGGTTCTGTTTACATATAAATGAAACCTAAATATTGTACAGTGGAACCTTGGATTATGAGCATAATTCGTTCCGGAAGCGGGCTCGTATTCCAAAACACTCATAAATCAAATTTTATTTTCCCATAAGAAATAATGAATAATGAATTCGTTCCACAGCCCAAAAAAATAAATACATAAAAATAATTAATATAAAATATTAAGTAAAAATAAAACAAATTAACCTGCACTTTACCTTTAAAAAAAAGTTAAATTAAATCCCGACAGATAAGTGTTTCCATTTGTGCGTGTGGGAATCTAAAGTAAGCTCCCATCTCCCCCTTCTCGTCTTACATAGTTACCCGTCCTCCACTCTTTTTACACACGCGTGCACACAACGGAAACACTGTTTTATCGGAAAAATAAACAAGAAATCTCTCTAATGACACTCGATTGAGCGACACACTA
>JAQMYK010000023.1:7231532-7243043 GCA_030014345.1 Clarias buthupogon | reverse complement strand
CACAGTCACAGCAAGGAGTGTGTGAGCTTCAGGTAACACTCCACGCACGCACGCACAGACACACACACACACACACACACACACATGCGTCAAGAGGAAAAAAAAAAAGAAAGAAAAAAATAACTGAAACATGCATACCTTAAAAAAAGATGAACCTTTCAAAAACATTATTGGACTTTTATGGTCAGATAATTCACAAGGTTTTTTTTTCTTTTTTATAACCTGAGGGAATACAGAATATATCATGTATAGCATATTTGTGTCAAATTGTGTCAATATTCAGACAGAGGAGCTTTATATGCATCTTGTCTCTCAGGCTTATTATCACCAAGCTGTCAGGACTGAACATGCACTTTACATCAACTTCAGACAACTTGAACCCCCAACAAAGCCATGTAACTTACTATTTGATTATAAGACACGACACCACTTTATCGGTCCACTGCTCTTCTACTCACGCTACACAAACACTATTATGTGATGCAACCTGAGACACTTAAGAACCAAGCAAGGGGTCAGTGGCAAAGAAGTGCCCCAGATCAACTTTGATCACTGTGTCCACGTGGGGGTGGATGTAATGGAGAGACGACACGTGACGTCTATTTTTATTTTTTTTTGTTAAGATGATGCAGATGGATGGTGGGGGGAGGGCGTCATGTTGGTCAAGTTCAGTAGGCTGCACTGATGAACGCAGCTAAATATCATATCATATCATGCTACGGCAACATTAATCATATCTCTTAAAACGTAGGCGGCCGTGGTTGGTCAGTAGACTCATATAACGCGAAGTTGAAAACCTCCTTCACACCAAGTTGTACTCTTTTTCCTCTGTTTTTTTTTTCTTTTCTTTTTTCATAGCAGCATTCACAGCATCACTCTGGTCTTCTCTAGCTCTCCGTTCTGCCTTCTCTCCCACAGTTTTCACAGGCTCCGTGGCTGACTCACTCGTGGCTCTGCATGCCACCCCTGCCCTCCCCCACACCTCTCATGTACAGATAGTGCCTTCTGAATGCCAGTCTGCTGGGATACTACCCTCTTCTGTCCTCTCCTACCCGGTCCTGCCCCTGACCTGCCCTCATTCTGCTTTCCAGAATGCTAATGATCTGAATTAGACTGTTATTGCGTGATTTTATTTTTGTATCAATCATGGATGCCACATGCAAGCACACAGATCAGGGACCTTTGAAGGCATGCCAGCTACAAAACAGATTTAATTGTACTGCTATGTACAGCGCTATAAAGAAAACTACCTTTACTTCATTAATGCAACACAGCACCCAGTTTCAGGCCAAAGCTCCATAGTAACAGTCTTACATGAGTCAGACTTTGTTTACTGCTCTGCTTTCATTTCGTTGTGCCTTATTTCATAGTTTTTTTTCACAGCATTTAATGTGAAACTTAAAAACGCATTAATTCATTCATTCATCTTTAGTTATCCTGGTCAGGTTTGCAATGGATCTGGAGCTTATCCTGGAATTTGGAGGAAATACAGCTTGGATGGGCTATCAAACAGCACTGAATACCACAGTTTTAGAAATTAGAGCACTTGTAGACTCCCAACTTAGAACTCGGTAGACAATAACTGGAGCTTGGAATCCCTGGACCCTAATGTTCAACACTCCCTGTTACCTTATTCTTTCCACATACAGAATCCACAATATCTGGCCAAAATATTTGGACACCTTCATTAGAATTAAGCTTGACATTGCTACAATGCACAAGTTAGCTCCATGAAGACATGATGTTCTTGGACTGGAGTGGAAAAACTTGAGCCCTGACCTTAACCCCACTGAACACCTTTGGGAATAAATTGGAATGCTGACTTCACATCAGGCCTCCTCACTAAAAATCAGTACCTGACCTCACTATTACTCTTGTGGCTGAATGAACACAGATCTCCAAGGCCACCCTTGAGAATCTAGTGGGAAGCCTTCTTAGATTCTTATTACTAGTCAACCTCAAATCTTCAGTCCAAGCAAATGTCAAATGCTTAAGTTCAATTTATGCTTCATTAGAACTGGTTCTGAGCAGCATCGGGGGGGAAAAACTTTGGAAAGATATGAACATTTATAGTCTCTTAGAAGAATTAAATGAACTTTGTTAAGCATGAAACAGTAGTGTGAATATTTAAGAATAAGGCATGACATATGAAAGCACACATTTTCACATTACATGGACTCAAGCATAATGCATGGAATGATTCTTCTTCAACTTCTCCTCATACTACCTTTCAGCCATTACACGATATCTACCAAAATGAAGAGAATGAATCCTAACAAGTACATGTTAATCCAATCATGTGTTTCTTTTCTTGAACTGCTGTTCATGTTGCATCACAGGGCATCGTAACACACTTTGCCAGAAAGCACTATTTCCCCTTTTCTGCATTCATGAACTCATAGATGCCAGCGATTAGCCAGTGTTTGTGTGACTGACAGGACAGAGCGCGTATGCCATCCGTCCCACCCTGAGGGCATGACCAAATTTTCCTTCTTTGGCTCCTGGCCACAGGTGGCTCTGCTATCATTTGGATTTAAAGCAACAATATTTGGAACATTTTTCTGTTGCGCCAGTTGGGTGAAAGAATAGTGATATTCATGTTTATTCATTTGTTCAGAAACTTGTAAAATACGATAAGAAAATGGGTCAGTGTTGATTTAAAAGGAACACCTCTTCTATCTTGCTAAAACAATGAATAGGTTCCTGATAATATTATACAGTCAATGTTTAGGTACAATCAGAGCAATTGTATTGGATGATACAGTACATCAAGTCTAAGCTTGTCTTGGATAAATAACTACATATAATACAGAGGAAATTAATAGAAATCTTATTTTATTGCCAAATAACTTCCTTAAATGGATATATTTTATTATCTATATTTTTAACACATCCAGGGTTGGGGCTCATATCCTGCCCCTGGTTTGTGTGTGTGGTGTTTTCCTGTCCTCTCCATGCTTGTACGGTCTTCTTTCGGTACTTCTCTGGTTTTCTCTCACAGTTCACAGATATGCTTTGTAGGTTGATTGGGGTTTCCAAAATGAATTGGGGTTTCCAAATTGGGGTCTCCAAATTTTCAAATCAATCATACATGATTGAGGGTTTGAGTGTGGATGTGCTTGTGCCTTGCTGTTGGTTAGTACCCCATCTAGGATGGACCACAGCTCCAGCACCCAGCCCCCCACCACCCCAAAACTCTACACAGTAGGGCACTAGTATAGGTAACAGATGGAGGGATGAACAAAATATCTCAAGACCAGCACTTAAGTTTTGCAAGAACTCTAATAGATGTATTGCTGGCCTCTATTCTCTATAGAATAGCTTGAGGACATCATTAGTTTCTGGATGAGTTTTTGTTGCTGTAGTTCCGTGTATATACCCTGTAGATGTGCACATCCACAAACATTGGCTATTTTCACCTGAATACTGTTGATTGGCACCTAACTACTGCTGTAATCATAAAGACTTCTGTGCCCTCATCCCATGACTCATATTCCCAATCTGCTCATACTGAACATCCTTATAACTCAGTGCTGTTTGTCTGTGCTCTTCTACACCTGTACACTGTAATGATTTATAATCTCATCATCTAGTGTCTCCTCCAAGAGAATGAATTCCTTTTTGAGGCAGTTACTCTCAAGATTTCCTCCTTATGTCATCTCAAGTTTTTTCTTTCTTTTTTTGTTTTTTTCTCATCACTGTCATTTCTGGCATCCTCATTATGGATCCAATTCATGAACCAGATGTCTGTAAAACTGCTTTGATACCATGACTGTTGGTAAAAGTGTTACACAAATACAATTTGAATCGAGAGTTCAGATTCCACTAATTAAATTTCACGGTTTAAAGCTGTTTTCCCACAAACAGAACGCTACCTATGCACAAGCATGCACAAACATGAACAAAATGAGTGTTCACTCTAGAGCAATAATGAGCATGATAGTGTTTTAGCCTGAAAAATAGTACAATATTATTTTTCAAAGTGCTTGTAAACGACCTGAGCTCAGAGAACAGCACATGCATTTTAGAGAAGTAATGAAAAAGTAAAAGCCTTATTTATTATGTATGACTCTTGAAAAAAAAAGTCATTATTTTTGTCGTCCAGCTTCATGTCAATCTTTCTGACGTTTCCTGACAAAGATATTTGATGAAATGGCTCACAAATCACAAGTTACAAATTTCTGTTTCGTCATGCAAATAAATAAAATGTGAGTTCAGTACAAAATCCATTTTGTATTATATAACACATTGAAGTGGCATCCAGTGGAAAGCATTTTCTCACTTTACGTACGATCTTACATTGATTCACTCTGTATGGGAAGTAATCTGATAATAATCATGTAATAAATAAGGAATAAAACACGACGGAACATTGAATATCTTCTAATAACAGCACATGACATGATAAGGGTTAAACATTTACAGTTATATTTAAAGTTGTGGAGCAGATATATTGTCACGTCATAATGTGATAATATACCACTGTTACAGGGCAGTGGTAGCTCAGATGGCATTGAGTTAGTGATCAGGTCAGCGGTTTGAGCTTGAGTTCCACCAGGCTGATATTGTTGGGCCCTTGAGCAAGGCCCGTAACCCTATGTGCTCCATGGGCGCCGTATCATGACTGACCCTGCGCTCTGACCCCATTTACATTTAAATTTCACTGTGCATCAATGTATATATGACAAATAAAGGCTTAACTTAACAAACAATAAAGACTCCTTTTCCAAATATTAACGAAACGACGTCCTTACAGAGAACCTCTTCATATTTCTATAAAGCACAGTTCTGTTCCTTCTAAATAACACATTTTATATCTGTATATTATTAGCCATAGATTTTATATACATGTTTCTCTGAAGCTGTTACTATAGCAATGATAAGGATTGGAATGAGCGCATTAATATAAACCTACTGTATGATTTGAATTATAGTCAGCACTACTGTCAGAGCTGCTGTTATAGAAAATAAATCAACAGATTTGGGGAAAGAGTTGCAGGAAAGTGAGTAAGAATGAGTGATACTTGATTAATGTATGAACTGGATCTGTAATGAATAATAACAAATCCAACCACGCGCTTTGTTTAAAGCCACGTGAGATCAGGTTGCTTGCTGAGATAAGAAATTAGAAAATTAAATGATGTATTTTGAGTAAGATTAACTTTTCTGATCATTTCTACCTGGCTCTGTGTTTATTGCCAAATATGATCTTACATCTGATTGTATTAAAGGTACTTTTAAAAAGTTATAAATAATGAATCTCTCTTTAACAGTAAAAAGCAAAAAGTTGTAAATATTTTCGATTCAGGTATTCAATATATTCTAACATTCCTAAGATATACAGTATATTTATTGTTTTAACTTTTGAATAGTGTTATTTATACTTAAATAGATTTACAACGTTTGGATTTCCTTCCTGCCTGTAATTACCCATAAACTATCATGGTGGCTTAGTGGTTAGCACTGTCGCCTTGCACCTTCAGGGTTTGGGATCGATTCTTACCTTGGGTCTGTGTGCATGTTCTCCCTGGTCTTGGTCCAAAGTCGTACAGACCAAAGACATGCAGATTAGGCTAATTGGTGTTCCCAAGTATGTGTGCTATGGAATAGCACCCTGTCCAGTGTGTACCCCACCTCATGCCCTAATACCCCTATCTCACCTATGCGGTTTGACTCGCGGTGAGATCCGTTGTTAGGCACCGTGAGCTGCCGCGATTGCCCGCCGACGTTCCATCGACATTCCGCAAAGTTCTGCAAGGTCCGCGAGCTTCCGCGAAGACCGCCAAAAAATTAAACATGCACAGAAAGATGGAAACGTAATCGTAGCGCCAAAACTCGCGGTGAGTCATGATGAACCGTACTTACGGCCACCGCGCGAAACCACGTAGGTAAGATAGGGGTATAAGTTTCCTAAGATAGGCTCCAGGCCCCCCCGTGACTCTGTAAACAGGATAAAGCGGTATAGATGATGAGTGAGAGTGAGTGATTACAAAGATGCCACTTATGTAAACTCACACTGTGTCCATTGTATCAGTTTTGGTTGTGTATACAATATCTTGTAGCGCATTTTGATGATACCATACATAATTTCCTTTGTGTAACTGATGACATTTGCTTGTTTTCTTTTTCTCAGTAAGTAAGTAAGTAAGTATTTGTCTTTCTGACCGAGTGTGTCCCTCTTACACAAAACGGTATTATTCACCGCATTAAACATATGCTTTTAATGTGTTAACATGTTACTACATGAAAATTGCACTGTAATTACATAGATATTACACCAAGTGTGCAGTAATCACCCTCACCATTTTACACCTGAGAAAGAAAACTTTATTAGAGCTGTCTATTACTCTTTTATGAATGACAATTAATGACAGTATCACTGTTGGAATTACAAATAAAACATAAGCCTGGCAAAACACTGGGGAAGATACATCAGAGGGAGAGAAATGTCAGAATGGATGAATTCCGGCTCTCCTGCCCCAGCTCTGCCTTATCACACAAGTTCAAAATCTATCTCAAGTAGGGATGTAGATATTAGTTTTTGTCTCTATCTACATGCAACAATTTCACTCGCTCACTCACTCATCGTCTATACCACTTTATCCTGTATTCGGGGTCACGGAGAGCCTGTAGCCTATACCAGGAGACAGGGTACATTCTGGACAAGGTGCCAATCCATCTCAGGACACACACACACACTTACAGTACACACTCATTCACACACCACGGGCAATTTGAGAACACCGATTAGCCTAATCTGCAGGTCTTTGGACTGTGGGAGGAAACCAGAGAACCCGGAGGAAACCCACCAAGCACGGAGAGAGCATGAAAAGTCCATGCACACAGAGATGGGAATCAAACCCGGACCCTGGAGGTGCGACAACGCTAACCAATTTTTTTTTTATAAATCAGTTTATAATATAAACCACTCCAACCCAGACCAGGCATGTAGTAAGAATAAATAAATAAACGAATATGGACTTTTTATCTCTTTGCAGGTAAAAGTAATCCTGATGCATGTCCTTAATCTCAGCAAAAGACTAGAAAAATGTTCTAGTCCTATTAGTATCTGTATTTCTAGGCATCTCCTTAGAACATGTTATCTATCTGTTTATTATGAATAATATATTTCTATCCCTCCTACTTTCACTTGACATAACTGAAGTCACGGTTCATTGCGTAAAATAAGTTTATAATTACATGAAGTTTATGTCTAATGTAAATTAACCTCAAATTTTATTTTGATATTGTAATAATTAAGTAATGACACAGTGATAATCATTACCAGGACGAGAAACTTTGTAGGGCTGTATAGCACTTTACTTTTTTTAAATCTACGATATATTACTGTAAACAGATCAACAGGAAACGGTTTGATTTTTTTTTTAAACAAACCCTGTGTTCATTTGATCTCCTGTGATTTTTTTTTTAACAAACACTAAATAATAGAATGATTGACATTACAGACTGTCTGTCTCTGTCTGCTTTATGCCAGAAAGCCATGGAAAGGTCTGGTCTCTGAGGTACCTTTCCTCCACTCTGCCTGTGTCCTTGTCTCTCTGCGTCTGTCCTCATCTCTGCCACAGTGAGTCATAAGCCTGGTCTGGGCTGCAAAGCTTTCAGGTGACACTCTTCCTCTCTGTGTTGTATTAGTGACAATGCAACAGACCTCTAAATAAGATGTTATGTGATGCTCACTGGTTAAAACAACTCTAGTTTTGAAAAGCGATGGAAATATGAATGGAGAGAAATGAAAATGAGCAGCTTCTTTAAAGTTGTTGGACATTTAAAGAATTTAAAGACTGCAGTTGTTTATAGTCGTATAGGTTATAAGTAAAGAAACTTGACAGAAACTTGCTTATGCTCTATTCATATTGATATGTGTGGATATTTATAAAAGATATAACCCCGAAATATGGCTTAAGTAGTTAGCACTGTCGCCTTGCATCTCAAGGGTCCAGGTTCGATTCCCACCTCTGCGTACATGGAGTTTGTATGTTCTCCCCATGCATGGTGGGTTTCCTCCAGGTACTCTGTTTTTTTCCAACAGTCCAAAGACATGCAGATTAGACTAATTGGAGTTCCCAAATTGCCCGTAGTGTGTGTTTGAGTGTGTATGCATGCGCCCTGTCCAGGGTGTACCCTACATAGTACTCTAAGTCTCCTCGGATAGACTCCACAACCCTGTATACAGGATAGACGATGAGTGAGTGGGTGAATATTTATTAGCTGTTATTTGCACAAGAACTTTTTTCTATCTTGCTGCTACTGTAACAAGAAACATTTACTCTTTTTCATCTATCATCTTACGTATTAAGAAGTATTGCATTGTTTCGACATAACTTGACTTGATCAGTTAGTAACTATGCAAGATTTTTTAACCTACTTCAATTAATAATAATAAAAAATTAGAACAATTGATGGGAACATGTTCGTCGCGTTCAGAAAAGGTTACCGCAACAACGGTTTTTATCAGTATTTCTCAAAACATCATCCAAAAATATCTTTACACACAAACTGATTTGTCTTTTAACTGGACAGTAAAGAGTTGCACATCAATTAACTACACAACTACTGGGGGGGGAAATGGCCTGGAGATCAAGGACAAATCTTGCATGAATAATGAAGATTTGGAAATATTTTCAGAAAGAAGAAAAAAGAAGAGAAGAGGAAGAAAAAAAAACATTGCATTGTTTTCTGCTGCCAAATTGCTTTTCAGAATGTAAAAAAAAAAAAAAAAAAAAAAGCTCAAAGGTCAAACAGGATTTCCAAAACATCGTGACTAGAACTTGCATTTCCTATCAATCTGATAGAAAAAAACGATTACCATTTAACTCGACGCATGAATAATGTTTTGAACAGCCATGAAACAAAATCAACAATTCAATTGATTCATGTTAGAAAAAGGTTTATTCTAAATAACTTACGCAGATCTTAAAATGAAAACACTATCATACCAGAAAGAAAATGGCATTTTTAAAAACATTTCTTCGTTGCTGTTTTAGTTCTAGATCTAACTATACTACAGAATAACACCACACCGCTTTGGTATACGCATGCAGTTTTTTTTTTACACAGGGATTATAGATTATTATAATTTTTTCAATTCTAAATTTCTTCTGTAGACACAGTTTTGTTATGTTGTTGTCGTTACATAGGTCACCTGAGCGTGCTCGTTTGTGGCAGTTAATTACATCTGGGCTTCGTCTGGTCTCCAGAATCATTACGAGATGTGAAGTGCGTGGCGGCTGAAAGAATTCCACCCGTCAGCAGTTTTGAACCCCCTCCTTCCACTGCCTTTACCGACAACTATTAAGAGTGGATGGGTCCTCGGGGGGACGCTGTATCATTTTTCCGTTTCAATTTGTGTTCCATAAATATCAGTAATGAGGCTTGCGCATCATGACTTACTCGTACCTGGCAGTAAAAATAACCTCTGGCAGTAATGGTGGTGGGAGGGAGAGATTCAGGGACATACTGTACAGCTGAATGAGCTTCACTCCTTCCTCCATTCATCTTTTAATCTCTTACTCATTCTCGCTCAACCCTCTCAAGGGGTATTTTTGGGATTAGAGCATCAAGCATTAGCAAGGTATGAACACAATAAAGAGATAGACTGGTAATTTCTTGTGTTGTGCTCACGTTATGTTCCCAGAAATGACAGATACGCACGTTTTGAGCTACAGAAGCATGTACGCCTTTTAAAAACATGCAGGTATTCAAGGTTATGATATGATCATGAGATTAAATGAATGTAGTGTTATGTCTAAAAACCTAAATGCTTTAAATTTATACATAAAACATACATTTAAAAAATATTTTGCCCTTTGGAGTTCGGCATATGCCAAATGACAAACTGGATCTTAAAATGAATTTGATCACTTACAGATTTCTCATACTTTTTTCCATTAGCTTAATGAATAATTTAGTAATTACTGAATAGCTCTTAAACATTATGCTTTAACATTAATGGTGGCTTAGTGGTTAGCACTGTCGCCTTGCACCTCCAGGGTCCGAGTTTGATTCCCGGCCAGGTTCGATTCCCGTCTCTGTGTGCATGGAGTTTGCATGCTTGGTGGTACTCCGGTTTCCTCCCACAGTCCAAAGACATGCAGATTAGGCTAATTGTGGTTTCAAATTGCCGGTAGTGTGTGTGTCTGTGTGTGTGTGCCCTGTGATGAAATGGTACGCTGTCTAGAGTGTACCCTGCTTCATGCCCTAAGTCACCTGGGATAGGGTAAAGGCCCCCCATGACCTTGTATACAGGTTAAGCTGTGAAGACGATGAGATGATGAAATTAATAACTATATGAGAACCTGAAACATGAATTTTTACAATATTTTAAAATATTTTTATTATTAAAATGACTACATTTTTAGAATAAAATTTTTTAATTTAACTTGAATTAATGATTTGTACATACATTTGAAGATATTAAACATCCACGAGACAAGTAAGATTCTGTTATCACCTCTATTATAGCAGCTATAAACAGTCGTTCCCTCATCAGTTTCTTTTTTTTCTCTTTTGCAAAAAACTTCAAATCTTGTTAAGTTACCTAGAAACTAAAATGCATACTAAAAGTTCTCTCACATCTTGACTTTCCTTTGTTGGAAACCTTATTGATTGTTACAAAGGACAAACTTTACTATAAATATATAAAATAATTTATGTCGGTACAGAAATGCTGTTGAATTAATGCACACCATTAGATTGGAGTGTGATATAGTGTGTTTAGTGTAACGGCACTAGGAAATTATCTATACATATCAACGTACTGTATATGTGTGTGTCACAGGTGTTCAAATAATCATTATTAATTAAATGATTAAAATGATCAAAATAATAAAAATTTTAAAATAAATTACACTAACTGTCAATCGCCAGCGTGCGTGAAAGTGGGTTGGTGCGCTCTGCGGTACTGGAAAGAGTGGAGAGCAATTATCAGGTAAAATCCACATTCAAACCAATCATAGAAGCCGTTCAGCAAAAAAACACATCTGATAATGTTATGTCATCTTAAACAACACTTTGTACCAACACAATTGGTAATTGTTTCTAAGTCATTCTGAGATAGCATGTATTATTCTGACTAACATGAGCTACAAAACCTTTACACAAGCGTGAATCCCTTGATCAAGGGCACTACTTGGTGTGTGGAACAAGGAATTGTTCACCTAGGAGACTTACTGTAAATAACGGTCCGTCTTATCCATGGTTTATCCTCTAGGCTTGTTTGATGGACCATACCAAAACAGTAGCAATGAGCAGGGCAATGGTGGCCCAGTGGTTAAGGTTCAGGGCTACTGATCAGAAGGTTGTAGGTTCAAGTTGTAACTACTTGGGTTTAGTTCATTTTAGTTAAATTTGTGCATTTGAGTAAGATCTACTTGTTATGACCAATTATATCTCTGTTTTAGCTCAATTTATGATGTTATTCATTCATTCATCTTCTATACCGCTTTATCCTGTATTCAGGGTCGCGGGGGGCCTGGAGCCTATCCCAGGAAG
>JAQMYK010000023.1:7216515-7231432 GCA_030014345.1 Clarias buthupogon | reverse complement strand
ACGGGAATCGAGCCTGGCCGGGGAATCGAACCCAGACCCTGGAGGTGCAAGGCGACAGTGCTAACCACTACACCACCATGCCGCCTTATGATGTTATTATTATTATTATCATCATTATATAGTTGATATTTGTGCTTGGCTAGCATCTTGTCTGGTAGCTGTTGTATGATGAGGGAGAAAATGGAGAGGACAAAACAACACATCTTTCTTTATCACTTGCCTCAGGTCTCCTGGTTTATAGGTCCCTTAGGAAAAGTATTTCCCATTTGGAACGGACATTTTGCTACATGGACAACTAGTGGATATCGATAAACTGAGCCTTAGCATGCTTTAAACCCAGCTGTTAGACTGACTTTAAATCAAACTCACCGCTTCATTCCCTTTCATGACTCTGCTTCCTTATTAGTAATCAAATATTGAGCAAAACAAGTGGTGGATCCATATATCGGTATGAGTCACACAACAATTGCACCACTAATGAGGCCAGTGTTTGTGGAAATGACAGGAAATTTAACTTTAAAGAACAACACGGCGCATGTTTCACCCACAGCTGTCATACTGTACGGTGGAAGGAAAATAAACCACGGCAAGACTGAATCCTTTGTTATGGCTAGTGCTACATTGATATCATTTATATCAAAGGGTTCCACGCATCACCTTCTCACCTTGCCTGAATGTTGCCTTTAATCAGTGCCAACTTGATATGTTTTTTTTAATGCCTTAAAGAAAAGATGAAAGTGACCATTCTCAAGTGTAATTTTATAGCAGGTAGTTGTTAACGCAGCATAATGATCCTGTCACTCCGTTAACAATGAGAAACATATTCTGGCTAGAAGCACAACGACACAATATGTCTTACACATCACCATGACATGAGCTGGCTGCTAACCGGCTGCTGTGCCACTTGGCAACATGAGTGAAACACTTCAGCGTAGTGGTGAGGGTCATGCCAGAAATCACGCTTTTTAATTTGCCTTTTGTTGTGAGGGGGAGGCTGGGGGCGTCTCTTGTTGTAGGTTCAACCGTTCAAGCTTAATGCGTGATATAGGAAATTAAACGTCTTTCCAATATTATGCAATTCAACTGATATTTTAAATAACGACATGACGAGCAGACGTCATGACGTGCGTTCTCTTGGTGATGCCATTTCTATAAACATGTCCTACTCGGAGTAGGAAATATCCCAAAACAAAAAGCGCACATTTCCAGAACATGTCACTGTTTTGCATTTCCACTGCACTGCACTTACTGTGACCTTTATGTAAACTTACAGAAATGATGAAAGAGGTAGGACGACCACATTCATTTCAGCACCTGCAAAAAACACAGCGACGCAGCAAATCTGAATATAGTAAACAACAATGTAAGTTAGAAGGGGTCTAAGCACCAAAGTTGCTCATACAGTAAATATGGCATTTCCAAACTTAATATTATGGGTTTGATTCTGATATGTCTATAGAAATTATGTAATTGTCACCTATGTAAGTGTATCAGGGCTTGACAACAACAATCTAGATGTGTGGTCTGGTATAAATTTTTTTTGTTTGTTTGTTTTTTTAATCAGACATTTTGAATAATAGTCCAGGGACGAGTATTAGGTTGATAAATTATAATCATTGGCTATGTTTAAGAAAGTCCTAACGAATGCTGTGGTGCTTGGACGCTGTATTACTCAAACATCATGTTAACTAATGTAGCTTTCAGAACCAGGAACAAAGTGTCACTTTGTTGTCAGTGCATGAAAATAGCTAAACATTATATGACCTGGTAATTGTTTCTGAGTCAGCTTCTAGTTTAAATTACCTATCCAGTTACGTAAAAGAAACAAAAGTGTTAGAATTTGTCCACATGCATGAGGCACAGAAGACCACATCCAGGACATTCTGTTCAGAAAAAAAGCTTACGAAACAGACAAAAATAGGAATGCAAAACAACAAACAAGTACACAAAAAAGAAAAATCAGTATTTATGAATTTTTATTTTTAAGAAGTAAGCTGGACATATCTGTGCTGATTTCTTTCCCTATTTGTGTGCTACTTGGGTCTGTGGACCAGGTGTACCAGGGGGCCAAGCACCATTATTGGTCAAAGTGATGTTTTGTTAAATTTATTGAATTTAGTGCAGCTACTGATCACTTCTCATATTCTATTGTGACATTCACCGTGCACCCCACTTACAGAGATCCCTATTGTTCTGATCTGGTCTTTTCTGAGCTATGTCCTGAGGCTTATTGGTGCTGGTGTGCCCATGTATGCCATGGCATTGTGGACTCTCCTATTTATTTATTTTTCATTCATTATTGTAAAATTATTTTGGGTTTGAAAAATGGCCTCTAATCAACCCTATTATCATATAAACATCATGCCACACCCCATCTAATACACATCAACCATCAAAAATGATCTAAACAGGCTTTTAATGAGGGACAGAACTGTTCAAAACAATCAGCTCTGCTTTCTTTAGTAGAAAAAAAAAGAAATATAAATCCTGGTTTCCTGAAAAGGTTCCGGCTGTGGACATTCCCGCCTTGAAATCCAGCACTAACTGTTTTTTGTGTTTGTTAATTTAATGTCCATTGCATATTTATCGTTGTCATTGCCTGGAAGTGGTGAGTAGTGCGAGTATGTGTGTGTCTGTGTGTATATTTTACTAGCTCCATTTGCATACTTTTCTCTGGTCAAGCTTTGGACATTGCACACCTAGAGCACCGAGGACCAGTTCATTTGCATCTCTGTGTACACCTAATCTTCAGCAGTCCACACAATGATTACAGCTTTGACTGCTGCGCGATAAAAATGAGAGAGGTGGACAAAAATTCGAGCAAACGTAGCAAAGCGATATCGCTAGCGATTCAGGTCATTTTGACGAGAGAAGAGAAGCAATCGTGAGAAAAGATCAAAGCTTAGGATGAATATATTTGTCATCTTGAAATGTAAAGATTTTCAAAAACGACTTTATACAAGCCATTTAACGGTCAACGAGGATACAAATCTGGAATTTTCGGTTCAGACCTTAGCCGTACATTTGTGCTCAGTCACAGAGGAGAGCACACCTAGCATTCTTCTTTATCTTCAAATAACAGATAGTAGACACAATAGTGGAAAGTGAGGTTCTTAAAGTGAATAAAAGCTTTGAGTGCTGAAAGGCTGGGGATTGTTAAGGATCATAGTCCAGGAGTGGGATTTCTTCTCTGGCGCTCGGCGAGGGATATCCCGGACCTAAATGCTTTTCTCTCTCTATATACATCAAAGCGCCGACGCAAATAAAAGCAAGCTTGTCGGGGGGTGAACAAACTGCCTCCTTTGTGCCGTCTCCCAGCCAAATTCAAGCAGCACAAAGCAGCTGGATGTAATACACTGCAAAAGAAGGCTTCGCCATTTAGATGACATGCCTTGCTCTGGCGCTTGGCTGCGCACCTTTGTGTGGCCTGAGCTGGGACAGAGAGATAATATTACTGCATCAAAAATCCTTTCAGCAACTCTCAGGCTTACTGCTATAGGGTCCAGTTTCAGTCCTGTCTCGAGCACACACACACAAACACGCGCGCACACACACACACACACACACACACACACACATTGCATTTCTTTTATTCTTCATTTAAACAAAGTGAAGTTGATGAAGTCTGATAAAACAGAGGCGCTCTTAACAGGGTCTCGACGCGATCTAGATTAGGATGCTAACAATACAATAAGAAACATCAGCCTCATCAGTGTTTTATTCAGTACTTAACTGCAAGGAAGATGGCACAATGTTCCGTGTTTTTTTTTTTTATGGTAAAATATAATCTGTGTAAAACCTATTTGGACTCACTTACAAATTCATAACAACCCACAAAAATAAACTGATATGAAAAACATGGTTAACTTTTTTGCAGCCTTTGCGCTTCTTCCTACAAACCGTACTTGCTTAAAAGCAAGATGTCCATTTATTCCAAATGTCTATTTATAAATTTTGATTTATTCACTTATATCACTTGCAACTCGTAATGATTATCACAACTAATGGTTTAAATAAAAGATGAAATTAGGGTTATGATTAGATCTCTCTCTCTCTCTCTCTCTCTCTTTTGAGACACTCCTTATTCATTCTTTAAACAGCATTTCAGCAAAAAGGCTATTATTAAATGGTGAATTGAACGCTCTGAACAATCTTAATTAATCTTAAATTGATGTGAAACGAAGTCTAATTTGATAACGCAAACATCTTTAGAATTAGTGTAACTTGTTATAAGACAAAAATATTCTAATGATCTACACAAATTGACAATGGTTTAAACAGTTTTTTCAGATTTTCGGATTTTATTTTAATCCATGTATTGCATTGCATAGAAATTTTAAAATATATATATTTTTTACATTTAACTTCAAATTAAACTCAAAAACTGTGCAATATAAATAATACAAATGCAGAATCTGTTTTGAATCAGATGGATGAATTTAAGTGGTGAAAGGAGAAATTATACGATTAAATGCATGATCCAGTATGTATAATCATCTCTGTGGGTTTGTTCCTTGGCTTCTCGATGAGAAAAAGTCAGCTTTTCAACGTGACGCTTCAAAGAAATGCTAGATTTTGAGGAGGGGATTTTTTTTCCTGACTTATGGAAAATGAGTTCTGACTTTAGAAGCGGTGCATGATTTCTATTCTTAACGCAATGCTATGACTCATCACCAGGTTCATTTGCCTCTCACTGCAAATTAAGGTAGGTGTTTGACTAATTTGCAGAGATAGACTTGATATTGTTTTTCGAATGTAATTGCTAAAATTAAAGAGAAAAGGATTGAAAGAAAAATAAATAAATTAACAAAAGAAAAGGTTTTCATCTTCCTCTTTCTCTTGCTTTCCTCATACTAATTGAGACCTTGCAGATGTTGTTTAACGTCATCCCTTCTACAAATGTCAGTGTGTGGTGATGGACATGTGCCTTTGATTCCTGACTCCTGGAGTTACCTAATCGAGGCCGCTTCTTTGTGACTCACTCACGGTGAATGTCGAGAGGCTTGGGGGAAAAAAAAAAAAAAAAAGGATGAAGGTGAACAACACTCGACACTATATGCAGAAAACAGCCGTTCCTTATTTCTCTCTGTCAAACTTCAGACCGTCCTCGGTGTTAGCATAAAAACTGTAGCCATGGTTTCATCATGACGATGAAACGTAGCAGAAGTGAATCTGCCTGACTCATCCGCATCAAGACCCGTGCGTTTGAAACCATATGCCTGTTGAAAAATTATTCCCAGGGCTGCGATGCTGCCATGTAGCAGAGTAAGGTTTAGTTTGGTGGGAGAAGAGAGAAAGAGAATAAAGCTATGAAGATGGTTATTTTGTCACACCGTCATGTTTCTTCATGTAGAAGTTGTTGTGCTGCAATGCTCTACCATGGCAGACTGTTGTATTTTTTTTTTTTTTTTTTTTGTAGCATTCTTTTATGCTGCTACTCCAGAATCTGGATCGTGTACATCACTGTTGCAAATTATTTTTTTACATTTTACTTTAGCAGTCTGGATAATTTAATGATTAATACATTAATACCATTGATTTAACAAAAAGCTTGCATTTATCACTGTGGATGCAACACTCACTCATTTGCTGTACTGTTTATCCTATACAGGGTCACAAAATGCCTGAACCCTATCCCCATTGACTCAGGATACACCCTGGATGAGATGCACAATCAGGGTACAAGCATTCACATTGACACACTATGGAAATTTTCAGAAATACCAATGTCTTTCGGACTCTGGGGTGTAAACCAGAGTACCCAGAGGAAACCCACCAAGCAACATGCAAACTCCATGCACACCGAACCGAATGTGGGAGTTGAACCCTCGACCCTCAATGCGAGGCAACTACGCTACCACACCACCTTGGATGCAACACATTCAATTAATTTAAATTTTATTTATTTGTATAGTGCTTTTAACAATTGTCATTGTTGCAAAGTAGCTTTAAAAAAGTTATAGAAGTTCATTTGAAAGGTGTATGTGTATGAGTCACAATGATTAGATTCCTTGATTTGTGCTCCATGAGAAACTTTAAAGCTACATTCACAAAGACTTTTTACATCCATCAGGCATTATTTAATATGTGTTGCTGATTTTTTTTGTCAAACAAATTTATTGTGTCGTATCCTGATGGATTGATTATAACATGCAACATCAATGTAAATGACTGAATCATGTACAATTACCGTACACACAGGTACATCGCATTATGTTCCTCAAACAATCAAATCAGTAGCAATAAACATGTTTTTAAAAAATCTGTTGAAATCTCATAAAAAAAATTCATTTTAATTTCAACTATATTGCTTAGATTAACTACTTGTTAGAAATTTAACCCAACCACGTTCAAGTAAAAAGAACTGTTATAACAAATCCAATCTCATTGTTATTCTATTGTTATATTGTAAATTGTTATTATTCATACAGTATAGTAAAGTTGATAACAATTAACCTTCCTGCTACAAAAATTGAATTTGAAAAAAATTGAATTGACGCTACAAAAGTGGTTTAATGTGTGCATTTGTTAATGTAGAGCCGGTAAATATGCACCATTCAGATGATTGCTTCCACAAACAACGCACTCAATAGTAGTGTTAGAACTTAGAAGTAAAACACCTGCTAAGTACATACAGTAAATGATGCATACACATGAGCAAATGAAAGCTAGCTTTTGAAACGTCTTTCTTCAAGCCAACGTGCCTGCACGCTTGCAAATCCATAAACATTGGCACAACTCCAGTTGAAAGAAGTCCAGTTGACGTGACTCAACTTCCAGATTGGCACGACTCAGTTATTATGGATGGATAGGGTTGGGATTGGGCTACTGGTTGTAACTTCATTTAAAGAATAAAAAACAACAACAACAACAACAAAAAAAACATTTTTGCATTTTCAACAATGAAATTTGGAATCGTGATTGCCTAAAATGAAAGATTTTAAATATTGGATTTCTTTGTGATCACTAACCCAGTTTGTAATAAGATCGACGTTTAGGACATTCAGTGCGACACCAAGGTTTCGGAACATGCAAATCGAGTGTCTTTCGTTTTCCATAAAAGGAAATCCTTTCTGCCTGGTCAATCAGAGCACGAGTAGCCAGCTAGCTACCTTCACATGTCTAGTAGAGAGCATGTTTTAACCTTCACGCTCCCCGACTGATAGCTGTCACGTAATGTGGTGAACTTGCTAGTGAGTGGGAATTGACTTGGTTGTGTTTGTCCCAGGGTATAGTAAGTCTATAAAAACAATACAATGCGGCATACCTAATTTTTTTTTTTTACTTCTAGATTAAAATGCACCTGGTTACGGGAGGATAATTTTCCAAATTCCTTCCTACCGTGTTGCAGAGGTCATGGTCAAGCTCCTGTAACTTTGAATGAGACTTTGATTCTGTGGCAAATCTCCAGAAGTCTCATTCGCCATGTAACCTAATTGCGACATTATTTCCGTCGTTCAAAAAGTTCCATGCTAAGGACCATTGCCTGTTGTCATTCACCTCCCCAATGAGGTTGCTGTGGCATTTCGTCAGGTTGGTTTGAATATATTTAAATGGCAGCTGCATTGTTTTCTCTCAGTACCCAGCTCTCGAGAACTTTCTCTCAACAAAGTCTCAGGTACAGTCGTAAAAAAAAAAAAAAATTACGAAATTTCAAAAAATCAGAAATCAATTCAGTGCCATTTTAAACATCTAAAGATGTTTTACATTTTAAGGAGCAGATCAGAGGCTAAACGATCTACCCTGTCGCTTTTGTTTGTCTAGCAGTAAAAACAAACCTTGCAAAGTCAGACGCACAGCCACGGGTTCAGCCCATTTTTGACTTACCTTCACGTTGCGAAGAGTTGGGCGCCGGACCCGAGGTCCCATTTGATCGGGTAAGATTTCCACACCTGCTCCAGATCCGCGGATTTCTCCCTGCACACGGAATTCGGATATCTGCCTGAGTTGTGGAAAGGGTGCAACAGGGCGCCAGCTCATCTCCTGGAGACCCTGCTTTACATTTCAAATCGGAGCTCATCCAAAGATTTCCATACCATCAATTTGAATATTTTCCACTCAGAGAGGATGGCAATAAACACAGCGTAGGGCAGTCGGAGACTCTCAAAGAACTGCTCAGTCAGTTTGCTCAATGTGTTGCTCTATATTTATACGTTACAATATCGGTCAATAAACATGCTATGCATCTACATATAAAGCTGAGATGCCAAAAATTTTAACAAAAAGATAAAGATTAAATAGTGGAAGAGAGCAACACACATGCCTTATGATAAACCAGCACTGACATCTGCGTCACAGAGTTTAATTCTGATTCTGTCATGTCTTGCCGATATGTCATGTCTTCCTGGAGGGACTTCACTCAGGTTTTGACCTCCTGTGACCTTTTGTAACCTTCCGTATTCCCGGAAAAAAAGGCAAACCATTTCTCACCTCTGTGTTCAAACCTGAGGCGGCACCGGTTCATTTACGTCACTCAGTGATGATCACCGGAGTCGAATTCGATCAAGATAGTCGATTGTGGGTGGAGCTCAGGAATGCTTCTCATAGATGTTTCATTTTTTACAGTAGAGTCTGAAATTTTCAGTGTAAGGAATGGAAAGTTGTCACACAATAAAGAACGGAACAAGATCAGTAGGATTGAATTTTACAGAGTGTTTATAGAACATGGACATCGTCTTTACTAAAAAAAAATCTGATTCTTTCTTTCACATGTTTATGTGAATATCTTCAAATGTCCATTTGCATGAAGCATATTTTAAATGTATAGAACACAACACATGTTTGCTAAAATTTAAGTAAATAAAAACATTTAGGAGGCCAGTGTAAGACAATAATCAACAATGGATTGGTTTGATATTTCCTGACACAAAGTACTATTGTCATTAGAAAGAGGATTTTTCCCGACAATAACAGCACATCTTCAAGTATTTTGTTTGTCTTTTAGTTTATTAAGTAAAAACACACTGTACATTTTTATTTATTTAACGCTATAGAAAGTTATTTCATGTTATCACTTACATTATAAGAACTATTATGCAACACTCAGTTCTAGCCGAGATATCTGATTGAACGAGGCGCATTCCTTAAGTGATGATGATAATAGACCGTAAACTGTACATATCACTCTGCTGAAAAGAGGGGAGAGCAGCTGCCTGCCAAAACTCACACATGAAAACCAATCAACCAATCTCACTTGTTATAATATTGCATCTAAACCATCCACATTATGTTTATAGTTACCATCTTCTGAATCCCAAATCCCTCTCTCAAGTAGTCAAGGGCACTACTTGGTGTGTGGAACAAGGGATTGCACACTATAGTGTGCTAGCTTTCCATTTAATGCTATTTGGGATTGAACACCGGGAGTCAAAAGTTAATGTAACAGATATTCTAAAGCAGAAAAAGGTAAGAATTGAAAACTACTTTAACCAGTTAATTACACTAACCATGGCTGGTTGCTCTACCAGTCGCAGTTAGTTAGTTCTGCCAGTCACGAGAGAGGGTGTGTTAGCAATTAACTGGTAAAATAAACAAATTGAAATTAAAATCAAAATCAAACTGTTTCTGGAAATGTCACATATAATGTTCCAATATGTTTAAATGTTACTTTATGAGAAATATACTTGTGCAAAATTTTAACCCATCTGAATATCTAGTTTATAAACCATATTCTCAAATTCTCATATTTCCCGATCATAAATCTGCTCTCTTGGTCCTCGTCATCTTTATTACCTAAAATACAATAACTAATTGGTATTTTGAAGTTTGCATTTTAAAACTTTAGCTCAGTACCGAATAGCTATAAATAACTGCAGACATTTTTATTATGACCTTTTATCTCATCATATATGTTGTATTTCAGCAGTGTGTTGAAAACACATATACAGGATGAGTGAAAAGTAATCAGGTATTTAAAAATAGTTCTAAAGTCCATAGTCATAATAAAATGTTATTTATTTATTAATATACATTTATTTTATAATTTATATAAATAATTTATTTATGAAAAATGAAAGCAAATCTTTAAAATCCGCAAATATTACCTTGTTCATTTTCACTCACCCTGTAGAGTTAATCAACTTTGATAATAATTATTTAGCCTGTACATTATTATTATTTTCTTCATATTTAAGAAGGCGCCAGGAAGAATAAAAAGAAAACATTGAAGACAGTTGGTCAAAACGTCGCAGTTATTACATACATGCACACTTATTCATTTATTAATGCTAATTATTATCTAATATGAGTTCTTTTATACCGCAGTGTTATTATCTTAATTTGATAATGGTGCAATGAATGACTAATGAATGAATTGAAATGCTTTGAAACAACAATGTGATCCCTACATCCTTCAAAATATAAAAAGTAGATGAATGTGACGCATTTTACACCCTGTTTTATTACTGTTTTATTAAATATTTTTATTTATTTATTTATTTAATCCTTAAGGCTTTCATCCTTGGTTTGACTTAAAGAAACCACTCTTACTGATCTTCAAAGGACTCGCAGCTCATCAGGATGTTTTATGCAAGAGTCACCAAGGGCAGATATGAGTCAACATCTATTTCTGGTGTAGTTTCACATGGTAGTACAAATCAAATCACACTTTGCACATTATCTTCAACCTGTCAGGCGTTTAACCATTATCAGTGACATTTTCTTTATTATAGTTTTCTAGTGTTTTTTTTCTTTTTTTTCTTCTTTCTTTTTTTGGTTCTGTTCTCTATTATATGATCTTTTAGTTTTGTGAGATCGCTTAATGACACTTCTTACCGCTGCGCACACTTTGTTCATACAAACGATGTTTATTTTTTCCCCAGAAGAGTTGCTCAGAGATGCCGCCTGTCTCATTTTCAAGCATCTTTCAAATATTCTTCTAAGAATCTAAGAAAACAGTCGTTTAATCGTTCAAATCAGTGTTAAGCTATTTTAGGCAACATGCTCTTATTTTTACTAAATGTTTTAATTGAATTTCCTTTTCAAAACATATTAAAGACAGTTTAGAGTAAAATTAACAAATTCCTAAAATGTCGTTAACTAAACCCAAGGACATTATGGCTATTCTGATGATATGCTTAAAACATATTTTAAATTTTATCATTATCCTTCAATGTTTTTGTGCAACATCTACTTTCAAACTCACTAATCGTCTCACTCAGGGTCACGGGGTCTGGAGCCTATCCCAGGAGACTTGAGGCACAAGGCAGATTACACCCTAGACAGGGTGCCTATCCATCACAGGGCATGCACTCACACACTTTGAGCACATCAATTAGCAAAACCTACATGTCTTTGGACTGTGAGAGGAAACCGGGTGACCCGGAGGAAAACCACCAAGCACTCAGACTCAAGGCGGGAATAGAACCTGAAACCTAGAGGTGCAAGGCGACAGTGCCAACCACTATGCCACCATCCCACCACCTCGTGAGTCAATATTACTAAAAAGATAAAACAATAAGAGCAAACCTTCTATTCTTCTTCCTACCATGTTTAGGAGATTTACTGTATTTGATGCGATTTCCTGTTGAACACGTGATGTATGGAATAGTTAAACGTGTTCAAAAGTAGTAAACGTTTTTTAAAATAATTTATAATAGATGATTCATGGAAAATAGTGTTTTAAGAATAAAATGTTTACACATTAATGTATTTAAATTATTGTCTTTGATGGTTAAGTGTATTCACAGTGGGGTAGGTGTTCTTTAATTAATGTTTCAAGTAATACTGTATGTCTAAAAATGCACAACTGGGATTGTGATGAAAACTTCTTACCTGTGTATTTTTAGCTTTATATATAGTTGGAAATCTCAACAAAGTAAACTTCATGTTAACCAAGACACATTTCCTGTCATACAACTGAAAACAATGATAGAATGCAATGTACCTATCCGGTATCACAAAAAAGGATGGGATTCTTTTTAGAGTCTGGTTCCTCTCAAGGTTTCTCATTCATGTCAACTCAGTGAAGTTTTTCTTGCCACTGTCACCTCCGGCTTGTTCATTGGAGACAAATTGACCAAGCTATAAATCTATTCATTTTTAAAAATGTTTGATTTGTAACTAGAAAATTTATTTACATCAATCTGCTTTGCCAAAATGTCTATTGTTAAAAGTTTTATATGAATTAAATTTTATAATTTTTTATTTAATTGAATTATATATGGTACTGTGGAAACGTCTTTTTTCTTCATATTAAATTTAATTAAATGATGTCTAAATTTAAGAAATTGGAACCAATGTTTTATTGCAACAGGCTGCAAAGTCCCTAATAAATAAAAAATATTATTATTATTATTTGTTAACAACCTCAGCAGCGACCTCATTTCCCCTCTCGTCTGTTCCAACCGCTCAGCGTTCAGCATCAATCACTGGACTGATCATCTGTCATCATCTGCACCTGTCTCTCACTTGTTTATCCCTTAAGTTAGATAGGCTTATTTTAATGCTTGAATGATTCATAGGTCACTGTGTGGCTTAATAAGCAAAAAAAAACATCCCTATGAAACTGGTCAGGCACTTAAAATAAGAGCTTGCCAAAAGAACTTGCCAAAAACAAGAGCCAAAAAAGTCTTTCAGGAAGCCTGGAGAGCTATTCCTCAAAACTATATCGAAAATACAAGAAAGTTTGGTTCTTTGGAAATGAAATATATATATTTAAAAAAATACTTGCTCTGAACAATACTGGATATATCTGTCATTGCAGAACCAGTGGCACATACAGTAAATGGCGTGTTGTGAACCTCTACATTTATAATGATTTTGGTAACATTAGATCCAGGAAACTAGCATCCACTCATTTCTCTGTTAGTGGAACTTAAGTCTCAGAAGCAATGGGAATGAAGTGCGAATACACCATGAATGGCATACCAGTCCATCACAGTTATTATAGCATTATCGCTCTTAGTTAAATAACGAGCAAGTTCAGACACCCTTAATTTGAAAGTATTTACATCGATATTGACTATAAAGTGCGTAAGTTACCTCGTTTTTTAATAAATACTGTATGCGCATAAAAAGATCATAGGCAGTTCCTTCTTCCAGATGTTTCTCTTCCCAGAAATTTGTCTCAAATTGATCTTTGTGTCATCTTTTCATAGGACATTGTTCGAGAACTGTAGATATTATTATTATTATTATAATAATAATAATAATAATAATAATAATAATAATAATAATAATTATTATTATTATTATTATTATCATTATTATTATTATTATTATATGTGTTTGGAAAACTAAAAAAAAAAAACTCTGTTTTTGAGGCTTATCCGCGGTTTCCACTTTTGTGGTAAACCCTTCTCTTGGTTGTTGACTTTGAAACAAATACACCTTCCTCCTGGAGACTTTCTTGATCTGTTTGAGCGGGTTTGTTTTTCACCAGGGAGAGACTTTTTCTGTCCTCTAACACAATTATTTTCCTGTGGTCTTTCGGTGTTCCTGAGCTCACCAGGACTTTCTTTCTTTTGAACCAAATACAGTACCAAATAGGTGATTTGACCATACCTCATGGTGTCTCCTCCCCACGCTCAGAGTCTCAGTGCCGCTCAGAATGCAGACAGAAACTTATTATTTCCAAAGGACCAAACTCTTTGGACGTCAACTCTTGATTTTTGATTGTTTTTTTTTTACTTACTTGAAATAAAGAGGAAGTAACACATACATCTGGTTATGAGAACAGCTGAGCAGCCAATTATCCAGTTACTCTTTGTCCCTTAAGTGTGATTACTTATAACAGAAAAAGTGTAATAATTCCTACACCATTCATCAGATTTGGATATAAATGGCCTCAAAGCTGAAAATCCGCACTTTGAGTTCATATTAAATATATAATTTCAACTCTAATGTTCTGTTTTAGGCGGCATGGTGACTTAGTGGTTAGCACCGTCGCCTTGCACCTTCAGGGTCTAGGTTCGATTCCCGTCTCTGTGTGCATGAAGTTTGCATGTTCTCCCCGTGCTTGGTGGGTTTCCTCTGGGTACTCCTGTTTCCTCCCATAGTCCAAAGACATGTGCCCTCTTTTATGACATGGTACCCTGTCCAGGATGTACTCCGCTTCATGGCCTAAGTCTCCTGGGAAAGGCTCCAGGCTCCCTGAGACCGTTTATACAGGACAAAGTGGTGTAGATGATGAATGTGAGCGACTGAGAGTGTACTGTAGTTGACACTCTCTTCACTTACTCATTCTCTATATAAAGCTTATCCTGTACAGGGTTAAAGGAAGCTTAGTGCTCAGAGGACGTAGGGCACTAGATGAGGTACATCCTGGACAAGGTGCCAAATCCATCATAGGGCACACAAGCACACACATTTACACACTCACTCAGATTATGGACAATTTGGAAATGCCAATTAGCCTGATCTGCATGTCTTTGGACTGTGGGAGGAAACCAGATTATTGCGGTAGACACTTACACCTCAAGGGTCCAGGTTCGATTCCCGCCTCGGGGTCTGTGTGCATGGAGTTTGCATGTTCTCTCTCTATTTGGTCGGTTATCTCCCACAGTCCAAAGACATGCAGATTAGGCTAATTGGCGTTCCCAAATTACCCGTAATGTATTAATGACAAACCTGGCAAACCGATTCCTTAAATAACTGATATAGAAATGACAGATATATCTCCAGGATGGGGAGAATGGACCAATTTGACACAGCTAAGTACATTGTTGCTGGCTTTCTTATATATATATATATATATATATATATATAGATATTCATACATGTATAGAGTGTGTACCATCAAAATATATTTAAATATGTTTTATGTTTTTTTTACTTTTCATATTTTTATGATCAGAAAGCACGTTGAGATCACAGTCTTATGAAAGACTTATATATATATATATCAGGGCATGACATTAACTTTTTTGCTCACTGGCCAATGTGGCTAGTGGATTTCCGGAGTCACTAGCCATTCAGC
>JAQMYK010000023.1:7129030-7140839 GCA_030014345.1 Clarias buthupogon | reverse complement strand
TATGTGTGTGTTTAGCGTTCAAGCCACCTGGTGATATCAAGGCACTCTTGACTCTCCTGTTCCCTCTGCTGGTGAAGGCAGTAAATACAGTCTGAAAAGGCAACAGTTTAATCTACATCCCAACCACGCGTGTTAAGATGCTCAGGTCACGACACCGCACCAGTCATTTTGCTTCATTTCGCCTTCATGTAAATTGATGACTTTATGAAAAAGAGACGTATTCCTTCCTAAGACTTGTGGCATCCCCGATTTCTGTTTTCTGAAAGCATGGGGACATGGCAGAATTTTTCCCTCCACTGCCTTTGGCTCACCTTTTCCCCGCTTTCCCTGAGATGCATTGGTCCTGAAGGACCTGGGGAGCACAGCTCGCAACGCCGCTCAGCATGAAATATCAATGCAGATGACTCACTTCGACTTCAGTGTAAATCACCATTGCAAATGCCAAGCCCATTATAGCCAAATCCTTCAGGGAGTTGTTACGTCTGTCGCTGCCAGTAGAGAAAGGAGGTTTCTTAAAGGGACAGCATGGGTGTTTTTAACAGCGATGCCTTGGAGTGTTACAGAAAATGTAAAAACTTTTTATATACTTAGCGACTTAGGGAACACTGATAAACAGGAGAACCTTTATTGGAGAGCTGGTTTTATAGAGCAAGTCAGAAACCAAGATGCTATTTTGGGTCTATTCGCTTGTTGCGTTTGATGCCGTGATGTTGCCCTTTATGTCACCAGGGATTCAGTCATCTTAAGGATGTTTCAAGGACCTCATTTCTTCATAGTCTTTGTACTGTACTTCTATTTTTAGCCCCACTGGTTTGAATGGGAAATCCTGTGCCATTCTTTCTGTCATAACATTTAAAGGTTAAAATAAAAGGCGTATTTGCAGACCATTGCACAGGGACAGGGGAGAAAGGATTTGCCCTGGTCTGCAAGTTACTCCAGTGGAACAGTGAAAGATGGAAGAGTGCCTAGTCATGCTGAGAAGCTCAGGTATGACTTTGCCCAGGTGATGCAAGTGTAAGCAGATCTTTTCAAATGTGTCCCAGTGACATTTAAGACCTCAAGCTGTAATTGAACTGGGCTGGAGAGCCATGGGTAAAATTTATGCTGTCTCTCAGTTTCCTAGTCCTCCTTCACTTTGCATGGCACTCCTTCACAATGGAGATGATGGGTTGATGCTAGCGGGTTATAAAAAGAATGCAGAACCACTATAAAAAAAATAATAAAAAAAAAACAAAGAAAGAAAACCCCAAAACCATAACTAGTCTCCAAGGCCTTGCTACATACCTGGTGAAATGTATCCCTCTACCCCAAATACGAAGTATACCAGTTGAGGCACCATAGAAACGAGAAACCTTTTTGGTGCTTCTATTCTTGTCATTGTACGATATAGACTTTAAATACTGAAATTTTCTCACGTGGAAGACTAATAATAATTAATACAAGTCTTGATAGAATACAGGAGGAAATGTCCTGCCTTTCCTTTATCTGTCAGAGATTCTCTTTAGCATATGGCATTATCATTGTAACCAGCATTGGATTTTGGTGGTTTATTAGACATTTTCTAAACAAAATAAATAAATAAATCACTCAAAGGTTTGATTTGACCACCATTAGTTTTTTTTTACCGCTCACAATTTGGTGGTGTGTGAAAATGATTCCTCATGTTCCTAGAACCACACTTACACAATTTGGGTCCTGGAATATCCCCGTGCTATCAGGGAAGGAACACTCCATAGATTTCATAACCTGGTCATTCAGTACATTCAGGTCGACAGCTGACTTTATTTTATTGCCACATAAAGTTGCTGAGCCTAGACCTGAGGGACTGAAGCAACCCTAGATCATAGCACTGCCTCCAGAGGGTTGTACAGTGGACACTATGCATGACGTGTCCATCACAATGAATTAGTGTCAATATGAACTCCTTAGACCACATGACCTTTTTCCATGCTCCAAAGTCCAAACTTTTTGCTCCTTATCAAACTGAAGCCTTTTTTTTTGTCTAATTAGTCTCGCTAACAAGTGGTTTTCTCATGGACACAGCTGAAGTTCACAGTTCAGCACTATCTTTAGACAGGTTTTAAAAATGTCTCGGACAGTTGTTTGTGAATCACACCTGCACCACTTTTCTATGTTGTCCTAGATAGGATACATATTTGGTAATGGGTTATATGACATAAATGGCAATGGTCACATCCGCGGCTTTTTCCCCAACACACATCCGTTTGACTGTCTTCCATCATTATCGAGTACCAGGGAGGCGACATAGCAGCGATTTACTAGATATTTGATGATGATCAAGCAGAATTGGAAGGGGCCTATGGCATCTGAGTAGTGTTTGAATTCCAGAAGTAAACACAGTGTGCATTTAGTGTGTTCAAAGAACAAGATGGGGCCACTTGTAAACTGTAAGTATAGACCTTTCAAATCTGAGCAAAAATCAGTAATTGTGCAAGCCAGCTTAGTGATGTGAACTAGTCCTAGTGGTTCAACAGTTAATGTTCTGATGTTGATCAGAAGGTTAGGAGTTCACATTCCGGATCTGCCGCTATTAGATCTGCCGCTATTCTTATGTTCGGCTAATCTTGACTGTAAGTCATTTTGGATGAAAGCGTATGCTAAGTGTATAAAAATAAATTCCTCTTGCCTTTTTGACAATAGAGGATTGCAACCGAGCATGCAGTTTTCCTGTTTGTATCATCTTTTTTTTTAATTTATCTTTTTTTTTTTGTATATTCATATTCTTCTGTTGTATTGAATGGAGCGTCAGGCGTGCTGATGGTACTGGTTGTGACTCATCATGCTGGCCCACTCTCCCTCCCCATCTGCTGCCTGAGTCTCAGACACGAGAGGGAGACTCAGCCTGCCATCGATCACCTCCTCAACCAGCTTGCACACACACATGCACAAACACCATACACACATGCGCACACACTTCTCAACCGACGTCACTATCGATCCCCATGCTTCTTAACATCTAGTTGCTAAAAGAAAAAAACCTTAACTGTAGCAGCGCGGTAATGTGCAACATGGTGGAAGAGGCCAAAGTCCTATTTTTTTTAGTGTCTGAAGTGAAAAGATTTAACATCTATAAACCTGGACATGCGTCATCTCTTCTATTTTTCACGATGCCAAGACATTTATTTTGATGTATTTATGTGTAATGACACTTGAATCAACAGCCCTTAAGTGAGTCATCAATTGGACAGTAAGATTGTGGCATTCAAGCAGAAGACAGCACAGGCAGAAAGTGTGTAATAGGAAAGCAGGTGGATGAAGAGATCTGTTTTAAAACCACAGTTAGTTATTTTTTCCTCTTTTTATAGATGTTTCACAGCGTTAGAACGTCATCATCCGTTCAATCGTTCATTTTGATCCAGAGCAGATTTTGGGGGTTATGACTCAATGATATGATGAAATATTACCGATATTTGCCTTATCGCTCACTCGTACTGGGAACACTGGACCACCCTGAATCACATACCATTTCATTGCAGCCCAGCAAAGAACTAATTACGAAGACCTTTTGCACCTGATGTCATGACGTCTCTTTGGCATTCCCCCGTCCCTTCCATTTCTTTATGCCAGCGCCAAGACACCAAACAAAGGAGCATTTTCAGCAGGAAAACACATCTGATAGCGAAATGTTTGTCTCATTTCAAGTCGTTCTGAATTTCTACAAAGTTAAATAGTTTCTAACATAAGGCTGAATCCCAAATCCCTCTCTAACTCCTGATCAAGGGCACTACTTGGTGTGTGGAACAAGGGATTCTGCACCCTGCATATAGGACATTTGCTTTCCATTTTGCACTGTTTGGGATTCAACCCAGGAACATTTAGTTAGCTATTAATTAGAAACCTTGAAATTCCAGCATCATTTTATGAAGCGTAAAGTACAGTGTATTCCTCACCTTCGTCTCATTTGCTACAGAAGCACTGAATAAGCTAACACCAACGATAGCAAACGCCACCAAAAGCAGGAGGTATCATATACTTACACATAACATGATTACCTCAAGCTACATTGTCTTTGTCCATTTGTTCCGGAGAAGCTATGAATTACCAGGTTATTATTTACCAACTGCTAGGTTATTATTTAATCTGTGTGACAAAGCATTATGTAATCCGTTAGGTAACCGCCCCCAGCCAAAAGTCTAATAAACAAAACTGGAACATTTTATTTTAAACCCAAAAATAGTTGAATGTTACAAAGTTCCCATATTTTCCTATTGCTTTAAGTTAACACAGGCCTCAGGGTTCCCCCAAAACTCAAAAAGTGTCTGTTAATGCTCCGGCTGAAATACTTTTCAGATAATGCATGTTTTCATACCTCAAACTCCCTTTATTTCATTCTTTCATCAAATATGACATTTTATAGGCCATTTTATAGTGTATGTAAATGAGCTACTGCTCAGCCACACCTCTCCAGAGAACAGCAGAGCTGAGAAACCAGCCCGGGGGGAGGGGGTGTATCTTCTTATATGAGGTCACAATAGGGGGGAAATCTAAATGGCTTGTTTAATTCAAATATGAAAGTAGGGAATGCTTTTTCCTACTGGTTTTCTTTTGTCCACACACCCTCTGGAGACCCATCTGAATGTCTAAAAAAAACGACTAAACAGTCAATTTTGCATAATATCGTTGTTTTTTTTTAAGGAAGAATAAAGTTGGAATCAATTTCTCTGTATGCTATCTAGATTTCGAAATTGTCCCAGTGATATAAGAGGTTATAACGAAACAAGGCAAAGGATGTGACAGTTTCACGGTTGCTATGGACACTGTGCAATAAGGGCAGTCTGACCTCACGTAGGGAAGCATAATGAACAGCACGTATGTTTATTGCATCAGTCGGCTCCGAAAGATGGTTTATTTAAGAGATGAGAGAAAGCTGGAGCAAGGATCAAGGAAGCAAAATGAGGAACATCTATCACGCAGGTTCTGAGTACCGTATCTTCTGGCTTTTGATCGCCAAGAATTTAACTTCCTAAAATGTTTAACAGCTGCAAGCGAAGAACGGAGCAACCTACACATACGTACACTCGGGCAGACGTGTCCAGATCTCCTCCCAGTAATAAGTACTTGACTGCAATTAAATTATAACTCATACCACGTGGCATACTTTGGATTGTCCCTGCAGTATGGACACAACAATGTAAGGACTTGTACCCATTAAAAGTGACTAATTGCTTAGAACTCTTGGCCTGTGTCGGCTGCCTGGAAGGATTTTGCCCGTTTCAGAAGTTAATCATCGTATGATTGCATGCGAGCACAAAAATAGCTTTGTACGTCTTGATTGTTTTCTCTGAACAGCAGCCATGCTGAATGGGATTGCTGTTATGAGAGAAGGTAGCACTTATTAGAATGTATGTAATGTATTCGAGGATTAAACATCTGAAGAAATAATAACCAGGAGATGGTTTCACTACAATGGAAAAACAAATTGCACTAAGGAGTACAATTAAACTAAAGATAGAATTTACAATAAAAATAATAAATTCACATCTCAGTGATGAAAAAGGTCATTGGAAACACTAAAAATATGGAGGAATTCACCAGTACTTCTATGATATAAAAAGAGGGATATAATTTGATGTTACAGAATTAGGAGGCATGGTGGCATAGCACGGTCACCTTGGATCAGGGGTTTGAACATTGCCTCTGATCTGTGTGCATTGAAGGTGTATGTTTTCCCTGTAAACTGTGGGCTTTCCTCTACATACCCCAGTTTCCTCCCATACTGTAGTTCAAAGCCATGCAGTGTACACTGTTTGGCATTTACAGATTGCCCGTAGTGCATGACTGTGTGTGATGAGTTGGCACCGGGGCCAGGGTCTACCCCTGCTTGTGTCCCCTATGACAGCGGATTAATGCTCCAGAATTAAATTTTATTTGTATAGCGCCTTTAATCATGATCATTGTTGCAAAGCAGCTTTACAGAATTAAAAGAAAATTAGGGAAGTGATTCTGAAAATATGTGTGAGATATGACTGAGAAAATATGTATTAATCAGAATTATTAGATTGAATCAGGGGCGGACTGACTTGTTTTTCGATAAACTGTACTGTAATACTATTACCAGAGCAATATGTTATTTACTTAATACTGATCTACAGTGCTGTGAAAAAGTATGCTATTTAATTTAATTAATTAATTTATTTATTTATTTTGTGCATATTTGTTGCACTTAAACGATTCAGATCATCAAACCAATTTTAATATCAAACAAAGGTGGAGGAAATGCAAAACGCAGTTTTCAAAATGTAGTATAATTTAATTATAATTCTTGGATTAGATTTATTATAATTTCATGGTGGTTAGCATTGTCACCTTGCACCTCCAGGGTCCGGGTTCGAGTCCCGCTTCCGGTCTCTGTGCATGGAGTTTGCATTTTCTCCCCATGCTTGGACATGCAGATTAGGTGAATTGGTGAATGGGCGCGTGAGTGCTTCTGTGTGTGTGTGTGTGCTATGCAATGGATTGGCATCTAGGATAGGTTCCATGCCCAACTGGCACCTGGTATAGTCTCCAGCGATTGCTTGACAGACAGTTTCAGAAGTGATTTCTTGTTTCAGCAGGTTTGGCAGTAACAGTATGGCTGCAGATCAACTCCTGCTATCCGTTATCACCCAAGCTGAGGATGGGTTTCATGTTAAGTCTGGTTCCTCTCACGGTTTCTTCCTATTGCCATCTCAGGGAGTTTTTCCTTAGCCACAGTCGACCTCGGCTTGCTCATCAAGGACAGTCTGATCATTTTGATTCATATACATTTGAATCAATTTATGGTTGAGGAATTGCTGGAGCCGCTCCCAGGTGCCAGTTGGGCCTGCATCCTATCCCAGGTGCCAATCTATGTATATACATACACACACTCACATGCTCATTCACATACTATGGCCACAAAAGGCTTATCTGGTAATGTTTTAGCAGTAGTTACTCTTGTGGTAGTCTCATGCAAATAGGCTGAACATTTGCATCTCATTTCTGTAATCATTATGATGGCCCTGTGTTCATCCCAGGACCCTTATTTGTGAGTATTAATTTACCAGTATAAGGGGGACGAAATCTGAAATGGGATATCCACAAAGCACGTATGGGTATGATGGTTTGGTGTCCACAAAATCTTGGATAATGTATGTTCCCTTGGATAGCGTCATTGGAAACCATGGATAATGTATGTTCCCTTATCATAAGTAATTGTTTAAGGTCTCTGTTGGCTGTTTGCCAGAATCCAGTCGCAGTGACATCAGATTGGGGGTCCTCAGACCTCTACATGTGACAATAAAGGATAACGCTGACATTCAATATAACCTTTGCTGTTTGTTGTTTCCCAATACAACAATTTAAGCCATCGACAGGAAGAATATGGCACTTGATTGAGTTTTTCCCCCCTTTTCTCATTTCTCAAATCGCATTTAAACAAATATTGATTCATAAACTCTTACATACAGTATATTAAGGTATTAATAGTAGGCAGAAGGCACATCTCTAGCGTGATGGACTATTACATGTTTGATTATGACCGTTATCTTGAGAGATTGGATGAAAGAAAAGGCTTCGTCAGGGTTCAGTACAGCTTGCCATACATCATAGCGAAAAAGAAAAACAAAGTTAAGAGAAGGTGAATTGTATCAGGTGCTTCATAGACTTCAAAATTGCTATTCATAATGGATCATGGTGTCTAAAAATATGTCGAATTCCTTGTTTAGTATCGAAGCGCATAGATTCGCATGAGCTGGGGCACTTACAGTTACAATCCTATACTGCAGATGTGTGTCTTCAATACCATACTACATATAGTGACGTTTATCACAGAAGGATCAGGTATCCTAAGCACAGGTTTTCATGTCCTTGTTGTTCACCAGAAATAGAAATCATAGCAGTTCTCAACAATTCTTGACAATTCTTAGTAAAACAAAGTGTAGTAGGTACTTTGTCACAGGTGAGTTGTGACGGTTCTAAGACAGTGCTTGACATTTACATTTAGTCATTTTGGCAGACGAATTACATTATCTTATTATACATCTGAGCAGTTGAGGGTTAAGGGCCTTGCTCAAGGGCCCAACAGTGGCAAATTGGTGGTTGTGGGGTTTGAACTTGGGACCTTCCGAACCGCAACATTTAATGGCTTATAGAACTTTAGTTTCACTGGAGTCATGATCTCTAAAACGGTCTCTAAATAGATGATAATACGATTTCATATTTCCCGCGTCGATGGACCAGCCATCGGCCACGAGATGCACATGCGACGTGAACAAAGATGGCCGACCGCTTGACTGTTCAGGAGCGAGCTAAGATCGCAGCCCGCTATGAAGTGTGGAATTCTATCGTTCTTGCAGAGATGCTGGCGTATAGTGAAAGGGAGGAATGCAACACTACGTCTGGAGACGATCCAGGCTCGGTGAACGATGCAAGAAAGAAGTGGGGGTCTAAGTTCAAATTAAAAGATTTGCTTTCATTTTCCTATGAAAACATGTATGACAAAATGTATGACAAATGTATGACACAATGTAATAAAGCACATGTACAATTTGTTTATAAATTTGTATTAGAAATATGGACTTAATTACCAATTTTTCATGCCTAGTTACCTGTACATTTTAGCTTTTCATAATTAATGTGTAGTCAATTTTTAGGTGCTTTAAGACAGTGGTTCTTAACTCCAGTCCTGGAGGACTACCTGTTCTGTACATTTGAGTGTTTTTCCTGCTTTATCACACCTTGTTCAATCAAGGGAAGGCAGTTAATTAGTTAATTAACACCAAAATGTGCAGAACAGTCGTCCAGAGTAGAAAACCACTGATTTGTGGCATGTTGCATTACAAAGTCTAGCGATCAAGAACCGTCAAGAAGTTCAATAAGGAACAATTCAACAAGCTTTGGCAAAAAGTCTAGGAATGTGGGAAAGTCTCTTATAATAATTGTGTTTTTAAAATAATGCATAATCGTAATAATAGTTTGAATCAGGATATATGTTAATGTTATTTGAGTTAAAGGGATTGCTTCTCCTTCTCGTGATTCGTGGCTACTCTACCCTAAATATTATCGACCCATCAAGACACATTAGTGTTCACACCGTGCGTGACCGCCTCCAAAAATGGTTTGATTAATCTGATCGCTCTGTCTCTCCGAGCCACATTTGACCCACGTACACTTGTACTAAGTGCCGTCCATCTGTATTTGGATCACTCCAGACAAATGTTACGATTTGAGCAGGGCCAGGACGCTCTCTCGGAGCCACTGTTGCCAACTTATGCAAAATGTGATGCAAAACAGGCATGATTGCAGCATACTTAGGACAATTTGTTCCTGTGCATTACGCACCAAGTGTCAATCACTTGCTGATCAGATCTGTACAACCTGAAATGGCCTCGATTACAGACTCATCATTAATTCTACAACCTGGGAGTGTGAGTTCTGGTTTACCTGAGAAAGAGAGAGATACCAAGAATTCTGGAGAGCCACTGGCCCGGTTGAGGCATATCTGATTTTGTGTTGGGATTTAACTTTTCAGTTTTATTATAGGAGGTGTCTCAAACGTTTCACATACATAAAGGAAATTAACACTTTTGAACACAAAATATTTTGCCCTTGGTTTATATTATATACTGCATATTCACATAATCTTTCTTCAGATAATCTCAAGAACAAAACG
The DNA here is from genome assembly GCA_030014345.1 of Clarias buthupogon. Taxonomy (NCBI): domain Eukaryota; kingdom Metazoa; phylum Chordata; class Actinopteri; order Siluriformes; family Clariidae; genus Clarias; species Clarias buthupogon. Next base: position 7,131,187 of record JAQMYK010000023.1, on the reverse strand, counting down.
GTGTCATGATTTCTTTGTCTGTGTCGGCGTGTGTGTGGCATAATCGCTGGAGGCCAGAGGTTGATCTCAAAACTTGTCTTTATTTATATATAAGCACAAAACAAACGAAAGCTCTTTACGAAGAGCACTTAGAAATCTTTAATATCTATAACTTCTCAAATAAACACAACCAACACAAAAACCCTAACGACAATTAATGCTAGACACTGTTTAAACTTAAAGAAGGCTATTTATACTAAACTTAATTGCTTTCCTCGGCTCAGGTGAATGCTTACGTCACCTGACCGAGGTGCAGCGTGGGAACTGAAGTTTTACTATCAAAACTGAACTAAAACAAACTACAAACACAAAAGAGTCTTTGGGCGCATTGGGGTTAACCCTTACAAACAGATTGGCCATACACTTCAATTCATCACAAGTGGAGAGACGACTCCATGTGTGTTTACAAAGAAATGTGAATTATGTAGAGGAATTTCTTTTTACATAGTGTTTGACAAAAAGTTTTGACAAGTTTCTGAAAATAGACTTTTCATACATTCCGTATTTGCTGGCACGCCCATACAGCGTGAGGCTTCGAGGTAGTGTCGGATGCATGCAGGACTATCTCTTAAAGCCCACCAAAGTGTTTTTTCAGCAGGAGAGACTGTGACTCATACATCGACTTTTTTGGAGGATAAAAGTGGACAGCGTGTCTGGAGCGCTTGAGTGCGAGAGAGAGAAAAAGCGATAAAACGGGTAAATGCACACATACAGTTTGTAACCTTTTAGAGCGAGCTTTTCACACCAGCGTTCGCAGCACCGGGCAAGTCATCATCACTTTTCAAATCAGTTGTGAGATCAGAGTGATGTGCGTCTCTGAAGCAGACATACATTTTGTTTTTGAACTCAACAGCATTTATTTGGGATTCTAGTAACCCAGGGAACTCCGGGGATCCTTCCACGTTGCGAGAATGGAATCGACTCAATCAAATTCATAATTGACGCACGGATCAATAAAAGCCAATAGCCATTAAAGATACTAAACACTCAGTTTGCTTCCCCGCTAATGACATGCCATGGTCTGTGATACCTCTCAGGGCTTGACTTATGGGCAGTTATTAGGCAACAAAGTGAGTTGGAGGGCTGTGTTTGTGATTAGCCCAAGCTGTAATGTAGAAGTCATATGGAGGAGTGATGCTGCATAACGGCTTACAGTATAATATATTTTGCACATGTCATGCAACTGTATACATCCATCAGCCACAACATTAAAACCATTTACATTAAAACAACCTAGGATTTGGGCTCCGCTTGTGCTACCGGGGCGGCCCTGGTCCCTCAGGTCCCTGTGCGGGGTTCCTTAAGACCTTTGGAAGTGTACTATAATGTCTGGCACCAGGACGTTGCGTGTCAACAGATCAGGCTTGATTGTGATGTTGATGGAACTATTAGCATGAAAGATGAAGCTTTGTAAACTGATCTGTTTGAGCAAAGTGTACAGAACAGTAGGTGAGTTTGAGAAGAAGCCTTGAAGTGCTGCTGCAACGCTCCCTTTAAGTAGAGATAAAGGAAAAAGTTAATCTTTCTAGCACCAGTGTTTAAGTGCATTGTGGGTAATGTAGAAAACTTGCAACCAAAGTGAAATAAGATCAGTGTGTTGGAGGGGGCATTTGGTCAAATTGTTTGTGTTTAACAGGAAATGTGTTTTTGTCAACATGAAGTCCACCGTGAAAAACCAAATAATAAATTCCGTAAAATAAATTACTTGTATAAACTACAGGTGATCATGTATTGATTATATGAGGGGCGTTCAAGTCAATCCGGAGTTTTAGTAGGGACTTTGAATGTTGGGACTATGACAGGGAAGGCAAGAGAGTTGGTCGATATGATGCAGAGAAGGAAGGTGGATATACTGTGCGTCTAGGAGACCAGGTGGAAAGGTAGCAAGGCCAGAAGCTTAGGATCAGGGTTCAAATTGTTTTACCATGGTATGGATAGGAAAAGAAATGGAGTTGGAGTTATTCTGAAAGAGGAGTTTGTTAGGAATGTTCTAGAGGTGAAAAGAGTATCAGACAGGTTGATGAGTATGAAGCTGGATATTGAAGGGGTGATGTTCAATGTTGTTAGTGGCTATGCCCCACAGGAAGGATGTGAGTTAGAAGAGAAGGAGATATTCTG
>JAQMYK010000023.1:7083913-7104256 GCA_030014345.1 Clarias buthupogon | reverse complement strand
TTTTATTCAAAAACCTCTTCTACATAATTACATTTCTTTGTAAACACACACACACACACACACACACACACACACACCAAAAACGTCTCTCCCACTCACGATGAACTCGTCTTAACACACATCTGGTGTTATGCATGTAATTGCTTAATTATGTTAATTTCCCCCTCTATATGGAGACTTTTGGGACACCTACTCTGTATTGACATTATAATATTTATATAAAATTAAATTATATACATTAATAAGTATGTACATTGCACTGTGCACCTGTAGACTTTTTTAAACAAAGAATTCTAAATTATAAAATAATTTTACAATTCTGAGCACTTAACTTATAAAAAAATAAAAATAAACAAGAACAATTTAAAAAGTAAAAATGACTCAGTTTGCCTTCGTGCTTAAAGCAGCAGAGATTCTCTCGAGCGCACTCTTTGCAGATTTCTGAGGAAATCTGCTGGTAGGTTGTTCCAGGCTTCGTACAGATCTTTGTGGGGTTCTTGGGATAAAAACCCCAGACATCCTCAATGAAGCCTGTTACTCAAACGGTTTCTTTAATAAAGTGCACCAAAAATAAGTAAATTAATGATTTAATAAATCAAATCAAATAAATCTTTCAAACTACAGATGAACTGTTGCATTGGGCATAATGTTTGTGTATATAACGTTTGCACACATTTTTTTCTCCAAAATGAATTATGTTTCTACTGTATGAATTATCAGAGAAAATATTTTCATCAGAGAAAATATTTCTTATTTTAAAAACGATATACAGTACATAGCCAACTACTTTTTGTTCTGGCTTTTTCATTACCTTGTCTATTATTCTGTTTTCTTTTTGAAATGCCACTGTGAACTTCATAAAAATGAAAAGGAAAAAATTAATAAATAAAAACACTCCAATAACCTTAATAAAATATCATTTAAAAAAAATAAACAAACTATATTTAAGTTTTGTATTTTATTATGTTGAGTGCTTGGCCTTTTATACAAAGAATGAGTCAAATTCCCTTAACGATTAAAGAACGATAAAAGTTTTTTTTTTTCTTCTTCTTCTTCAAAATAATCTGAATCATCGAGTCAGTCATGGTCTAATTTTTTAAAAATCTGTTTCATCCAGGAAAAAGAAACGTTTCTATCACTGGAAATGATATCTCGCATTGCTACAATTGAAAAAATCTTTACCACCTCATGGTGCTTTAACTTTTAAACTTTTCCGTGCATTACGCTTGTTATAGCGATGATTCCCGAAGTTGAGTTTCTGTTTGTTTATTTGTTTTCATGCTCCTGCCTGCGTGCTCTTTTGGTCACATTTGCAAGTTAGCACCATCTGTTCCAGCGTAGCATCCTCTGCTCATCCATCTCTCTTTTTTTTTTTTCCTCCTTCATTTTCATTCTTACTCACACCCTGTATAGTGGGAGCCATTAACTAATTTTGGTTTTACACCTTTCACATCCTTTCACATTGATCCTCTGTCTGGATTATTAATTGTACTCTGTATATACAGTATGTTATATTCATTCACATGTTTCTCTTATCTTCTCTTTATCCGTTCTCCATCTTTTTTTTTTTTTTTTTTTTGAAGTGTAGAAGCAATAGCCTGAGAGCTTGGGCTTGCGGTTTATTTGATTGGTTCATGACTCATCCTTAAGGCCAAAAGTGTGAGCCTTGGAGAAGGCTGCTGCTCGACCTCGCGCTTGTTTCCACCGTCTGTCCGTTTCTCCCTTTCTTTCCCGTCCTCATGCTCAACTGGAAATTTCCTAAATTTAAGTATCTATGTGATTTATTTAAAATAGTTACACCGCAGCACGTCGCATATCTGATTGGTCCGATGGTGTTAATTAATTTCTACAGACAGTAGTGCCAGCTGTAATACAAATCACAGGGTTGTATGGATGTTTTTCATACGCCACTGTATCTATAGTAACATCTCATTCACAGGGACGGCCTGATGCTTTACATAATCTGAGCTTATTAATAAACAGATGTGTAGTTATTTACCAAAGGGGGAAAAGATTGTATAATCATCAATATGGTGAGGTTTGCCATAAGGTGACGTATCATCTATGGTTTAAGGTGAACCATGTAGTAAATTATTGTACTCTGCAAATCAGGACGTGCTTTCATTGGAAAATAGACAACAGCGCTGTTGTTGTTCTTAGTCTTTCGGCTGTTCCCGTCTAGGGGTCGCAACAGCGGACCATTCCAACTGGCACAACAACTGGCACAGGTTTTTCACGCCGGATACCCTTCCTGATGCCACCCTCTTATTTTATCCGGGCTTGGGACCGGCACTGCATCCAGTGTTTCGGGTTTGGGCATTGGGTAGAAATTTAACCAGATGGCAGGCGAGACACCTACCACCTAACATCCATGGGACGATAAAGGATGGAAGGACTGCTCGCAATTTCTCTTCATCTACCCTGTCAATCACAGTGAAACCAGCCAGTCATAGCCGTATGAGCTATCATATGTGGAAGAGGGCAGACGGTTCTTTCATCAGAGTGTTACGCTTCCACGTCCAAGTCCTTCAAGATTTCTTTTAGCCTGAAATACATTCGAGTTTATATACACGAGTGCTTTTGGTTCGTGCTCATTTTCGTGACACGGGAAACATCGTGTTCTTGGTGCTTTGATTGTATTGTGCCTCAAGATCAGCAAGAAACTGACAGGAAATAAACCTTTTTTTTTCTTTTTTCCTCCTGGTGCAGAGGCAGAGGGGAAAATGCCTTTGTAATCTGAAATCTAAAGCCTGTTGTGAGGCTTTGCTATTGTTTGCAGGTTTACAGCATATGATGGCCTCTGAGCCATGTTCATTGTGCCTGAGCTTTGTTAGTACATCAGTCCTTGTGTTTGCAGAATCGTGGCTGCATAACCCATGCTGAGCCGCGATAATACCGAAAATGTGTTCCCAGAGGTTTCGGCTTATATATGGCTGCCTTGCCGTTTTTTAATATCGTAAGCCAGGGTTTTTATAAATCTTAGACTTTCGGGCACATACTGTGCTGCAGTTAATGTCCATTAGTTCTGCTTTTATAGTAATAAAGTTCAATGACGGACTGACAGTCACCCTTTGCTGCAGCAACAAATAGAGATGTGTTGTAGCAGATTAAACATGTTGAATTTAAATAAGGTAAACCTATCCATTTCATTTGTTCAAAAAAAAAAAAAAAAGATCCCTGTTAAAGAACAATCACTCACTCATTGCCTATACCGCTTTATCCTGTATACAGGGTTGGGCGGGCCTGGAGCCTTTCCCAGGAGACTAAGGGCAGGGCAGGGCGGAGCGAGGCAGGGTAGATCACCAATCCATTGCAGGTCTCACACATTTACACACTATGGGCAATTTGGGAACGGCAATGAACTTATTTGCTGTAGGATTTTGGGAGGGAACCGGAGTACCCGGAGGAAACCCACCAAGCACACATTAACATTCAAATTCCATGCACACAGACCTGACATGGGAATCGAACCCTCGACCCTGGAGGTGCAAGGCGTCAGTGCTAATCACTAAGCCAGCATGCTTAGAATGAGACAGGAAACGGTTAGAAATAGACCTGGTTTCAACAACTCTGTATGACAATGTATATAATGAAAATCATTATAGTCCTGGAGCTGTTATTTAACAGTTGCTTATTTAAAAAATTTAGATTTGCATTAATAAATGTAAAATTGCTGAAAATAATATTTTATTATTTATTTTATCATTATTTTATACAGTGCTGTGCAAATTTTTTATTTTTTTTGCATATTTCTCACACTTAAATCATGGAGATCATTAAACAGATTTTAACATTATACAGATGAATAAATACAAATAAATAAATATAAACTCGTAAACCTTACAATGTGGCTGGATTAAATTAATTCTGAAAAGAAGAGACTCGTTGGCAGTTATCGCAAACACTTTGTATTTGTAGCTGCCAAGATCGGCACAAACAGTTATTAGGTTTAGGGGGCAATTACCTTTTTTCACATAGGACCAGGCAGGTTTGGTTTTAATAAATGCAATCATCATTTAAAAACTGTATTTTGTATTTACTCAGGTTATATTTGTATAATATTAACATTTGTTTGTTTAAATGTGACAAATATGAAAAAAAGATTAAAAAAACTTCTTCACAGCACTGTATATTATGTTGCAACTATTGTGATTTTTATAAAATAGCAATGGCATACTTTGAATTGATAAATTTCGTCCTGAACATTTAAAATTGTAAAATGAAAAGGATACAAAATCCATTCTAAAAACTTCAACAAAATATAATAAAAATTGTTTAATTAATTTTAATATTTAATATTCTAAATCCATGCACTCGCATTCACACACTCATGCACATTCTAATTCACACCTACGAGCAAGGTCAAGTAGAAACTCAACGTACTGGCATGTTTTCGGGTGTTGAGTGACAAAACAGGAAACCTGGTGGAAGCCCAAAGAGCCCCACTGAGAACGTGTGGTCCCTGACCTCTCTGAACCTTTACAATAAAGCTCTGAGGTGGGAACGCTACCCTCTTAAGGGATTTATCCCTGGAAAAAAAAAAATCCTACCCAATGGCAAGTAGTGGTGCAAGTAAGCATGTTGAGTAGAGAAAAACTGAAAAGATTCAAATAAAAAATGTTTATACCCTGTCAACCTGTTCCTCTATATATTAGTTTTTGATATCGTTTCCTTTCTCTGCAGGTGCATTCCCGGCTGGCGCCCTTTACGCCCGTCGTGACCGCCTGCAGAGACCCTCACACGTGGCCACTAAAACCTTCCAGGCGCTGCGTATTTTTGTGAACGATGAGCTGAACGAGCTTGTAGCGGGACTCCAGACGGCTCAGGACGTCCTCCGGCCGGGCGGTCGCCTCTGCGTCCTCACGTTCCACTCGCTGGAGGACCGCATCACTAAGCGTTTTCTCAGAGGAGAGGATCTCAGTGCCCCGCCACACCGCAGCGTCCGCCAGAGGGCACGTGCCCATCTCCGGAGAAAACTAGAGGAAGAGGAAAACTGTGACGTGGAGGAAGATGAAGAAGAAGGAGGAGGAGGCAGGGAGAGTGTCCACTGGGTCAGACTGCAGAGGAAAGTCGTGCTTCCCAGTAAGGAGGAGGTCGAGGGGAACCCAAGGGGAAGATCGGCTAAGCTTAGAGCAGCCGTGAGGCGATAGGTAGTTTCTGATCCTGAACTGACAAAGTGAGAGAGACTTCCACTGAGATTAGTATCGGTGATTATAGAGCACAGAGTACATGCTAGTCTGCTGGATTTGTGCAGATGCTACAAAATTTCAGTAGATAAAAAATCATAATGTATGTCATGAATTAGTGTGTGGTGTGTGCAGACAAAGTGAAATGATTGTGTATGCTTGTATAAGACCTGCCATTATTCTGATTGCAGTTTTGCTCAACCACACTCTATGCTTTTCAGATCAAGGCCATAAAATATCAATAGATTTCTTTTGTCCAGGGTTATTTGATGATATAACATCTGAGTATTGCTTACTTGGCTGTGCGTTTATGCTTAGTTGCTTTTTTTCATTTGATATTTTCAAATTGCAGACAGGACTCTGCAGTACTTCACTCAGGATTCTTTTATACTTAAAAAATAAAAATAACTAGAAACGAAATACGGGATAATAAAGTATGTCGTGTGTCTGAGTGGACATTTCTACCATAAGGCTGTGTGAGCCATACTGTACACAATAAGTGACTGCAGATCACAGCAGCATATACTGTACTGTAAAGGCATGTGTATAACAATTTTACATTTTGCGGTGGGTTGCCCTGCAGACCATTAGACACAGAATGGTGGGGAAAAAACAAAAACGTCCAGTAAGAGGTCAGAGGAGAATGGCCAGACTGGTTCAGTCTGATAGGAACGGTACCCAGCAAACGTTGGTCCGACGGCAACGTCGTATCCCCGGCCAAAAACAGTCGCGGTAGGACGGCATTGATTGGTAAAAATATATGACACTAAACATGTATATAAAACATTTTCTAAAATGCAATCAGATACCTTTGTACCCAAAAACCCAAAATTTGGACAATTGATGAACGTTTATGACAGATGTTGCAAATCAGATAACATCAGATGTCCGTTGTTGTGGGACATCATCAGACGTCCAAATGTGTGCTGGGTATGGTAACACAATTAAGCCCTTATGACAGCCATGATGAGCAGAAAAGCATCTCAGAATGCACGACAGATCAAAGGCGGATGGGCTACAATGTAGGAAGACCACAATGGATTCCTAGGCCAGGGACCATCACCATCTGGTTGGCGAGCATGCATAGAACCAGTAAAAAAACCTCTCTACAACCATGCTGCATCTCAGAATGAGCAAAAGATCCAAACCTGAGGTGGATAAGGGCTACAACCACTCTTTACCAGGCTATAGCGGGCAAAGGTTCACCAAAACTGGACACTTTTGTAGACTTTTCATACTGACTTATTCAACATGATCTAGACTGTGTTATAAAAAAAAAAAGGAAAAATAAAAATATTTCCACATTTTCAAGTGTTCGAGGGCGTTAATGTCATCCATTAGCATGTTACATATTTAACCCATGAAAATTTATTTCATCACACCTTTAAGTACTAAGAGTTCCAGTTTGAAAACTCCTCACACTTTTTCTATAAACAAGAACCTTCAATAAAACTTTTCTCCTTTTTTGGCCCCCTCCCACACCATGGCTACACCCATCACGACAATCCAGTAACTCATGCCAGGAGTATGTAAATCTCAGGAAAAAGATGTCATGTCACTTTGCCTGTTTTTTCTAAACGTGAAACTAATGGTAGCGTAGGAGTTCTTTATTTATCTGCGCTTTACAGAGCGTGACAATCAGTGTTAAAAATGATCAGATATGAAGTCGAACATCATCATTTGTGTAATCTAGTTTCGTATTACTGCACCATGAGCGAAAGTGACAGAGTGAGTTTGTGAATGAGTTTGTGGTTGTGCGGTGCATCCATGTTGTAAGTTGGCAGTATGACATGTGTCAGAGAGCGAGATAGAGAGATGCGGAGATTGTGTCTGCGGCATCCTCTGTTTCTTTGTGGAGCTGATGGGTGAGTCACACACCTGCAGGACGCGGGTGGGACTTTGGCTGCCATGGTGATGCACTGCGCCTTGTGCACTGTACTCACTCTCTCGCTCTCGTTCGCTCGCTCAAACTCTGAGTCACATCACATCTGATTAACTTTGCATAAACACAGCATTTCAAGACACCAAACACCTCGCCGCTTGTGTGGAATAACAGCCAAATGAATGGGTGCCATGAATCCTGCGATTAATATGAATATAATCCTTTTGGGCCCTGATTAGATTTGTGCATTTGTGTTGTTGGCCAAGTCACATGATACACACACATACATATATTCATAAATACATAGACATTCACACACAATGTATATATACAAACATCCATCCAACCATCTAGAATCCTCTGAAGTCCAACTAGGGACCGAGGTGGCCAATGGGGACCATTGTATTTGTTCCCTCCATTTTGAGAACCATGGTAGGGCATGCAGTATATACACATAATGTATATAAAAATGTATGTATATATGTTCCCCTTGTGCCAACAGGGTGGCTGTGGCTCTAAAGGGCCTTTAGGGATGTGCTGTGGCATCTGTCCCTAGGAGTTTGTCAGTGGATCCTTTAGGTGCCCTGGGTTGCGGAGTGGGACGTTCCTGGATCAGACTTGTTTGTCTGGGTGTTTGAACGGATTGAGACCCGGGAAATTTTGGATGAAAGAACTTTTAACTCTTTGCCTTTCAGGCCGCATGCACGGCAGGTTGTGATGCACCGTCTGTTCGGATACCTTTTTATCGGGGCCAGCATTGACATGATTTGGGTGATTTGTCCTGCATTGGCTTTTCTGGGGAGCAGACTAAATTGGGTTTACTCCCCACAGACATAAATGAGCCTTGGGTGCCAATGATCCTGTCACCAGTGGGGGTCAGCATATGGATCCCTCCCAGCCCGTAGATATATCCGCCGTTTCTGTGGCAGTTTCTTACTGGGTCGGGTTTCCAGTTCGATGCCCGATTGTCTCTGAACACTTGGGGTGAAGGACCTTGCTCAAGGGTCTAGCATTGGCTGCCTGGCAGCATCGAGGCTCAAACCAGGGACCTCACCTCCTGATCAGCAGTTCAGCATCTTAACCACCTTACCTGTAATTTCGAACTAGGGGTCTAAAATCCTGCACTTCATATATCTGAATCTGATTGAGTTCACTTTTTTGTGGTGCATTAGGACTCATTTTGCCGCCTCCTCTTCAATCTGGTTAGCATTCGACGTCTCACAAATACAATCTGCCAGAATCCTAACTAAGAAATAACTCCGGATCAAATGTCCACTCAAGGGAGCTGACCAGCGCTGTGTTCTTGTGACGTCCATGAGCTCTTCACAAGTGCTAAGATGACATTTAGAAGTGGGAGAGGGAAAGAAAAATAAATAAATAAAAATGTTGCCCGGCCTTGGTTTGTACTGTTCTGCTTGGCATGAATCAGTAGAGTGCCGATGCTTTAAATACTCAGTGACTCAAAACATGGCAGCATCTCCGCAGGAGTCTGTGACTAGTGATGAGTGGTTTGCAAACAAATCGATTCTTCCCTAACAACTCTTTTAATTAAGTTGGACAGATTGATTCACCAGAAAGTTTATACACAGCAATACTTGCCGCAGTTGATTTAGAGCTTTTTTTTTTTCTCTATCAATTCTTGATTATAAATGTGGTGCTGGATATGCTACTATAATCAGACAAATCTATTTTAAAAGCTGTGAAAATGAGACACATTTCTGGGTGGTTCTCCAAGTGGGGAACCGAATAAATCAAAAGGAATCATGTTCCATTTGAATAATCGGGTTGAGTTGGAAGAGCCGAATCAGTAAAATGAGTCATAGACGTTTCTACCACAAATTAGACTTCATTTTCTTCTTCCTTTTTGCACCATTTAAAAAAACAACAAAAAAAAATCACCCACGCCTTTTTTTTTTCTTTTTCCCCCCCATCTCATCCAACATTATTTGGATTAAGGAGACAAATATTAGTAGAGGAGGCGTTAGAGTTAAATTCTATCTGAAATGATGTGCAATATGCAGTTTAATCATGAATCAGGTTCTGACATTGATATAATAATAAAAATTATAGTAATAATAATAATAATAATAATAATAATAATGCTAATACTACTAATAATAATCCTTGTAGCACTGCATAAATAATATAAAAATGCAAAAATCTTTTACAAAAGGTGTATTTTTTAAAATTATGTTCTGATCAACTAATTTCATTCATTTTAACTAAAAATAGAATGGTCAGATTGTCAATATCAATATCTTTTGTTTTTTGTAAAAGTTTCCTTAGTAATTCTGTCAGAGGGAGAAAGAGAGACAGTGTGTGTGTGTGTGTGCGCGCGTGTGGACGTGTGTGTGCGTGTGTGTTGGCTTGTTTCTTGGCACCGGCGCTGGTTTATTTCTGGCTCTGCCTCTCTCCATGGCGTGAGAGTTGGCTCTGTGTGGTAGTCATGTAAACGTGACTAACCAAGAAAGTTTCTTATGTTTCTGATGAATATTCTTAGCCCCTTGATGACTTAATCATCAGGTTTTACGCATTAAGCAAAACCATTGCATCGAAAAGGAATAGGCTTCCTACTCTGTCTCATCCGGTCGTTCAAGCTCACAGCAGTTCCAAGAAAAAGTTAAGTAAGTCATTAGAATGATAGGATTTTCGATCCAACTTCGTAATTTCTCTTCATGAATCTGCAGATTGTTTTTTGAACGTCATTCGAACAGGTGTGCGCTAATCCGGGGGCGCGATCGATTCCTGACGGTTTATTCTCCTACAGTACGTCGGCTATGAAGATTTTTCTCCAAACCTCAATTAATATGGTCATCCCTCCCCAGCATCACACTGGCTCCCTTGCCATATACTAATTAAAATTATGAGTCAACAGAATCCTGGAGCAGGTAATGAGTTCCACACTTGCAATTCTGCTAATTAGCTATAATTAGAGCCTTTTTTCATCTATTATGCGAAATCCACCTTGGACGGTGGGAAAGGCTTGCTCGGCAGGAGGTGTTAGCTGTTTGTGGAGGTGGAGTCACCTTGGAACAGGGGAGCTTCTGCTTGAAATGTGAATGGGGAATTTTGAAAAATCATTAAGAGTACAAAAATAAATGATGAGTCAGTGTGATGTGGAATTCTTGTTAGCACCCTGAAGTTTAGCACCTTGGCAGTAATTACATTTTAAGGAGTTAATTGTGGTTTTCACTTACAGTACGTAGTAGAAGTTTATCTTGTCTTGTTTTGTTTTGTTTTTCTTCCTAGAAGTTAATAATATAGTATCAAAAAAAAAAGAAAAAACCTTGGTACCTTCTCTCACCTTTCAGTAATTGAAAATGGACTAATACAAAACAGTGATACTGGAGACTCCTTCCAGAAATCATCATCCACTTTCAGAAAACCTCACCATATTACCACTCACTCTGTCATCTATACCGCTTTATCCTGTATACAGGGTCGGGGGGCCTGGAGTCTACGTGGGGTACACACTGGACAGGGTGCCAATCCATCGCAGGGCGCACACACCCACTCAGTCATATGCTCATTCACACACTATGGGCAATTTGGGAACACCAATTAGCCTAATCGGGGAGAACATGCAAACTCTGTGCACCTGAGGCGGGAATCGAACCCGAAACCTGGAGGTGCAAGACAAGGCAAGTGCTACTCCACTGTACCACCACCATATTAACAAAATCTTTAATTTTTTTCTTTTTTAAACAACACTTATTTTTATTTATAATTATTATTATTATTATTATTATTAAGCTTAGATTATGTATATCATCCACCATATTGTAAAGGAGTTGTTACTGTAGAGTTGTGTAATAGGACATGCATATTAGTCTAAACCTGGGATTTGGTTTATAGCCAGAACTGTTGTCAGAGCTGCTATTACAGGAAATTAATTTACACCTTCTGACCTTCGGAGAATTCAGGAATACTTGGGTACACTGCCTGGCAAAAAAAAAAAAAAACTGCCGCTTGTTCAGAATGGTCAAATAATTAGCCTGCATCAAGCAAAAAAAAGATTTGAAATGACTGGAATTGGGTCCAACATACAGTATTATTACTATGTGTGGTTGGAATATATCATGAATGGAGATGCTTTGTGAAGTTTAGATCTATGGTACATTCCCAAGATGTACCCAAGAACGCACGGGATTGGGACTGAACAGCTGGCGTGGCTGTAAGAAAACCACTTGTTAGTGAGACTAGTCTTTAGGAATAATGAAGTAATTGATTTCAAAGCAATGGGAAAAGATCATCTGGTTTGATTGAGGCTATTCTGGAGCGATGGGTGTGTCAGGTCAAGAAGGTAACATATGAAGCGATGCACCCATCATGCATAGTGCAAGCCTCTGGAGGCAGTGTTATGATCTAGGATTGTTTCATTTTTTTTTAGGTCTAGGCAGTACATCGTTATGTGGCGATAAAATGAAGTCAGCTGACGACCTGAGTATAATAATTAACCAGGTTTTCACATCTATGGAGTTTTTCTTCTCTGATGGCACAGAGCATATACCAGAACTCGAATTGTGAAATAGTGTTCCTACAGTATGAGGAATCATTTTCACAGAAGAACTGGCCACCACATTATACATCTAGGCATTTGGCAGACGCATTTATCCAGAGCTACTTACATTTGCATTTCATTATACCTGTACTTTCACGGTTAAGGGCCTTGCTCAAGGGCCCAACAGATACAACGTGGCAGTCGTGGGATTTGAACCTGGGATCTTCTGAACGGTAGTCCAATCCCTTAACTCTTAAATAACAACCTTGATCAAATTCCTATTTTTCTTTCCAAACGTCCCTGAAGAACTATTGCATCTCTGTGCATTTAAACCTACTTTGCCAATTTGCTTGTGTACAGTCACGCCTGAACGGGCCAATTGGTACAAAAGACGTGACGAATTGTGTGTGTGTACACCCTCTGTGCGGAGAATCACCCGGCTGCATGAATCTGTCAAAATAAGTGAGCGTAACGGTGTTGGAGGCAGCTAATGGGTTTTAATGCACTTGTGTTGTCCCCCTTTCCTCCTCTCATACTGTGCCTGATTAGTGCCACCTCATCTGTCTTCCAGTAGTCTGAGAGTGTCAGAAAGCACCCTGAAACTTACACACACAATTTCCTCACTCATGCCAATGCCAAGTTACTCTAGCTTAAATCCCACAACCTCACTCAAATCACATTTTGACGTTGAAACCAGAGTCCCATTTCAATTTTTATTTCGTTTCCCGTATTTCATTCATATCTCAGCGTCAATACTCCATTCATTGGTAATGTCCTGAAGTTCCGATGACACCACCAAACAAAACTATAAATGTCAGTCATAAATACTACATAGTGATTAAATTGGTTAGTAAAAAGTCATATCATATGATCATACACTTGAATATATTTGCAATCAACTTAACTGTATACACTGCGTGGGAAAAGAAAAAATGTTTCGGGTGGCTTCATGCAAAGAAAACAACTAAGGAGATTTGAAATGACTGGAACTGTGATAAGAACCTTTCAACACTTTGTCAAAACCTGAGAGAGTTGTGCTGAGCTGTCAACTTTTTTGAAAGAAATAGACTCAGCAACAATATGTAGCAATAAAATGAAGTCAGCTGATGACCAGGTTATATCACATCTATGGAGGTTTTCTTCTCTAATGGCACAGGGCATTTCTCAGGACTCAAACTGTTTAATAGTGTTTCTGGGAGCATGTGAAATAATTTTCACACATAAACTGGCCACCACATTGTGTTCTGTAATCAAAGCTTAAGGTAATTGAATGTGATTTTTGTATTTTTTTTCGGCCAGGTACTATATTTACTGTATATATTATGTGAAAAAAAAATGTCATCTGCATTCTGAGTGTTTTCGGAAGATGATGCATGTTTTATGTTATAATTCATCTACGAAGCAGGTACGTCAAGACGAACGGGTAAAGATAAGAAAGCGATTATTAAATCCGAGAGTCGGCAAGGATATTAAAGAGGCTGGAGGCAGTTATAGAGAAGATTTTAGAAGTCATACAGGGATATCATTATTAGTTTAGTTTAGTTTAAAAAAAAATAATAATTTAGTGTTTCTCAATATAAGTATGACAACATATACTGTATACTTAACAATTTTTCTGATAATAAAGTAAAAATCTATAGAAACCTAATACAAAAAAGTGTTGGAATATTGGTGGAATAAGTAACATTTCTCCATCATGTTATCTTAAGGGTATGCAAACATTTGAACTCAGTTGGTATTAATGTTGCCTAAAATCGTTTATAAAAAGTTTATAAATGTATTTCGATCCAGTACATGTTGGAAATAGGAATGGATTGAGTTGCTCTTATTAAACTTAATATTATAAAATAAGTGATGCCGGTCACATTGTATTGTGGGAGATTCGCAGATAGGCATTTTATTTAATTGGTTGTTATTATTATTATTATTATTATTATTATTATACTGTATATAATAATAGTGTTGTTAGACATAATATAAAAATAAATAATCCCAGCTTCGTAGACCAGAGGACCAAAGCGTATACAATATAAGTGGGTACGTCCCAAGCGTGACCCAATACAGGATGAGCGTTCTAATATAGTTATAATGGCGTTGTAATGATAGCGTCCACTGTCGGGACAATGCGGTTTTTGAAATCTTCCGAGTCATACTCCACATTCTAGTGGAAAGACTAGTTCTGGAATGAGAAAAAAGAAATAAAAAAAAAAGCACATGGGGTAGCCTGGCCAGGTGTCCACATACTTTTGGCCTTATAGTGTATCATAAGATCCTATTCATTGATTCGATTATTTTGGGCGAACTGTTTATTTGCTCTTGGCAATACAGTATAAAAGAAATTCACCTGGGTACAAGCCGTCTTATACGGTATAGTGGGTCTATTTTATAGACTTTCATCATGAACCGAGCATAAGGCGGGAGTACACGGGGCGTGAACTCGCTCAGGAGTCCATCGCAGGGCACTGTGAGCATGCACACACACACGCACACACGCGTGCACACACGGATTCAGGCAACCCTCTGGCACAATGACCAGAGGCACACTCGATTGGCTGTGTGCGTGCATGCGTTAGTGCGTGCATGTGTGTGTGTGTGTGTTTTTAATTTATTTCTTATTTATTGAGGTTGTTTTTAGCCCTCTATGTCGGTAAATCAGATGCTATACAAACAGTATTTCCTGTATGCACAGTCATTATCACTCAGCCTGAGCAAATGTGTTGTCGGTCTGTGCGCTGTATCTGTGAATGAGCTTTGTGTGTCATTGATGAGCTCCGTGTTTGCAGAGCGTGCTGCGCCTCCTGACCAATCCCTCACCGTCCCCGAGCTTTGACGTCGTTACTTTCAGCCAACCAAACTTCTGCAAGTTCGGCTCATGCCTTCGTACTCATCATTCATTCCCCAGTCGCCTCGGCCAGCCAATCCGGGGCCTCGTCAGGTGCGGACAGGTGTGGGAGCCAATCGGGCCGGGATGACGCAGTAAGACCGGAGACAGTCTCTCATCAGGTACTTATAAGCAGTTCTTCACACTCTCTTACAGACACACACACATACACATACACACTCTCCCCTCCCCTCCCCTCCCCAGCCCACTGCTCTCAGCACACATCCCTTCCATGGTACAGTCCTAGCTATAAAAAGATTTCAGAATGAAGGCAAGGCTTTGAGGTTGCAGCCATTTGAATGAATTTTGTGAATGACGCAGAGCCCCGCGGCCTCATGGGAAGCAGATGAACCCCTGAAGAAGAGACAGCCATGTTGCGAGCTCAGCTGGGAGCCTGTCTACCTTTTAAACTGACATCTAATAAAATCTTTTTTTTTTTTTTTTGCTGTAACCCAGTGGGGAAAAAAAAGTATGAAGAAGAAAACAGCCTAAATGAAGCTGCGCTGTGGGGTGCTGCGTATGTGTCTGTGTGTGTGTGTGCATGTTCTTGGGTCCACATACTTTCCTTCGCATTCCTGTTTGTGATCTTTTATTGAACAAATCAAGCAGCAGTGAGCGGTGGAGAGAGTTTGTGACGGCTCGTCATTGTAAATGCGATAAATAATCATGCAGCCATGTCATTTCAGATCTTTGTTTATTATTTTAAAAAATGAAATTAGCACGCACACTTTGCCGATTTCAGTGTTTTTGCATCATCGGCATTGCACTTCATGCGTCTTTTCATCATTAATCAGTAGCTTGGGCCGTCTTCGGCCAGCGGGTGGTTTTTCTAGTCGTTCTCTAGCTATAGAAAGGAGTCAAGTGAAGCTCTGGTGCTAATTAAGCACGATGGACCGCACTGACACACTGATGGTGCTGATGAGTGATGATTTTTTTTTTTTGTCTTTAGCATGTGTCAGAATTCTTTCATCTGTGAAATACAGATTGAAATTAAAACTGTTATTGTTGCTAAAGATTTGTGCTAATTTCCAAACGTGATGAATGCTAATGTGAATCTGCTTCTACATGCTGCACTGACACTGCAGAACTCACACACACACACACACACACACACACACACACACGCACACACACACGCACGCATGCACAAATACAGGATGTGCCCTTCTCGAGAGAATGCAGCTGCAGGAACTCCCAGAGTGACATCAGAGGTAGACCCATATGTGTGTTTGTGTGTGTGTGTGTATGTGTGTGTGTGTGTCTGTGTGTGTCTCTGTGTGTGTGTGTTTTCTTCTCTTGCCATAGAGGTTCCTGTTTCATCTATGTTAGCTGCATACTGTAGATGCAGAGAATATAGTAATAATTTCATATTTCTAGAAGACAACATAAGAGTCTATAAGAGTTCATAATTATTATATTAAGCACTTTGGTAATGTTGTAATGTTATGGCTGATCAGTGTTTCAGTCTGTGTATCCAATGAGAAATGGATCCTGGACCCCTATGGATACCAAAATCCGCAGATGCCTAATTCCTCATATATGATGCAGTAGTACTTGCATATAACCTGCACACATCCTTGTGTGTACTTTAAATCCATGCATCCGGAAACTTCTGTAGTCCAAATAGGGGCTGTGGAACCCAGTGGTGATTACCACTGAATTTATATGCTTATAAATCAGATTACTTATAATGCTTAATATAAGTAAATATATGTTCCAGCACACTTTTAAAACTGAAAAACAAAAACAATAAAACCATGTACTTTCCTGATGTGGTACGTGCATAAATTTCAAATAAACATCTCTCTACAGTAATCTTCACCTTATTAATGTCTAAAGTCTAGGACTTTTTATGTAGCCATATGAGACTTTGAATTAGCTGTTACTATAGAAACTACACTGCACAGTCACAAAACAACAACAAAAAAAAGTCACACACTCTAATATTTCATTGTTCGCCTTTAGCTTTGATTTTCGATTTCATGTGTTAAAATGATTCCTCATGCTCCCAGAACCACTTTTTCACAATTTGAATCCTAGAATTTAACTGTTCTATCAGGAAAGAAAAAAGACCATAGATGTGATATCACCTGGTCATTCAGTACATTCAGTACATTTTATTGCCACATAACGTTGTTGAGTCTAGATCTGAGCAATTGAAGTAACCCCAGATCATAACACTGTCTCCAGAGGTTTATACAGTGGGCACAGTGCATGATGGGGCATTGATTCATGTGCTTCCCTTCTTATCCTGACACGCCCTTCACTTAGGAAAAGGGTCGATCTGGACTCAGCAGACCACATGACCTTTTTCCAGCGCTCCAACATCCAATCCTTATGTTCCTTACCCAATTGAAGCGTCTCATTAACCAGTGGTTTTATTATGGCCAAAACGCTGTTTAGTCTCAGTCTTCACATATTGTGTGTATGGAACTGCTTTTACTTTCACTATTAAACATAGCTATGGTTTTTACTGTTGTTGTTTTTTTTTTACCATGAAATTTTATCAAGTGTTTATCTGATCAGATTTCTTCCACAAAGTTGACGGTTCAGCCCTATCCTTCTAGGTTTTGATAATATAGTGAAGGGTTCTTAACCCAGTTCCAGCAATTTCAAATCTTTTTTTTGAAAAATCATTCAGCCAGGCAGTGTATAATGTTTTAGAACGAGCACATTAACACAAACCTGTGCTTTGAATGGCCGAGCAGTCCGATTTGAGAAATCAGCAGCACTATGGTATAGCAGTGTAGTTTTACAGCATGTTATCAATGTAGACATGGATCATTGAAAGGCCTTGGCATTCTTGTACGTATGTGTATGTGATGTAGGGGACTGAGATGAAGGAAATGTCAGAATGAATTCTTAAGTGGTCTAAAAACCAGTCAGTCAGTCAGTAAACACCACTGTTGAGAGCTGAGGGCTTGACTGAGCAGGATCGGAATCATCTCCCTCACAGCGGGAGCTTTACGCGCCTTCCATTATCTTCCTCTATGAAAATTACCTACTGCCTACTGGGGCCTGTGATATTCTCAGCATCCCTCTCACTCTTGTGCGTCCCCTGTCCCTCCTCCCCTCCTTTTCAAGCCATGGAGGGGGGCTGACAGTAAATCTGTTCAGGGGTGAATTGGAAAAACACAGGGCGCAGTCATAACGAGTGCCCTCGGGTAATGACAGGTTTGGCTAGGCTGCAATTTACTCCTCATGTCGATGTCGCTCAACCGTGGAAGAGAACAGGCCGCGCCAATGAAGCTGTTTCTCTCTGCGCCGCTGCCTCCCCGCCACCATCAGTGAGACCAGGCCTCGCTTTGTCATCCAGCTTACTAACAGGGCCAATGCACGAGCGTGTCGGCTGCCGGTAATGTTTATCACGCCTGCCTCTCATGGTTTGCTTGGTTAAGCACTAATGTAATGTGGAAAGGGAGCAGGCAAAAAGTGCTCTAAATGAAACAGAGCCTGAATACCGATGACTCGGGTGCTGATGGACTAGTAAAGGAGAGCATCAGATTAGATTCTGCGTGATACTGGTTATGGATTATGGACTTATGCAGTATGAATCGGTTGATTTTCACGGTACTAGTCAGGGTGTAGATATACTGTAGATGATATTTGCCCGTTACAAGATGATGCAACTGCTTCTGGCCTCAACTTAAAAGTCATCATTATATTGTTGGTGTCAGCTTTTTCATTTTTTTTATGCATTTATGCTGACGGAGTTCTCCAGAGCAGCTCTGCTTCCACCCTTAATGATGATGAAAATATTTTCAGGCAACAGTGCATTAGCAACATTTTAATCGCTATCCATAGTTTGTTTAACGATAAGCTGTAATATACTTCTAGATGACATTCCTGACACAAGCCTGCATAAGGATATATAAAGATAAGACAAAGATTTTGATTTCAGTAAACCATAACAACTAAGGCAAGTACGATTGAGTTTTGCTCAATAGACTTAGAGTAAATTGATGCTGATCTATCAGTGTTTAAATTAGTGTTTAGTTTTCGGAATTATTATAACTATTAACCTTTTTGATAGTTCCTGGACTTGAGTAGCTGAAAGTAATGTCAAGCTTGGGCTACAATGATTAGTAGAAAGCTCAGGGATGAAAAGCACTGTGGGTCCAATAAACAGCTGAAACGTATTTAATTAATATGGCTAATTTTTAAATAATTGGATTGTGTTTATAAAACATCTGTACTTTGGGGGCCTTTGAATTTCTTTCACAGTTAAATTGGTCCCTGGCTGCATAAGACTATTACATGACTTTGCAGCAAAGTGTTTATCTGGTATGTCAGACACACAACATTGCTTTCCAAGAGAGGATGCATTTTCAAATCCTTTTTAATCATCAATATTTGTATGAGTTGTCACAAGGCACTTATGAAGCTGTTATGTAGCCCTATGAACATCACTACTGTATATCAGTGATAATAGTTACAATAGTTATTAGTTATGGTCATCCTTGCGGTAATCCTGTAAACTCAGGCACACATCATTTAAATATTGTGTGTGTGTGTTAAATATTGTGTGTACACAGACAAGGGATGAGCAAAGAGGACAGCGGTGGAAGCGCTGGCCAGTTCTTACTGGCTGACAGCCAAAGGGGTCTCTAATGGCTGACCTGGCCCCTCATTACTCCCTGTTAAACCCCCGACCCTTATTTGACACCTTTTCTCCCCGCTCCTCCTACCCTACTCAGAAAGACATCTTTCTTTGGCAGCCATGCATGGTTCATCCAATCAATTCCTCTTAATAGGTGTGTGATTGTCTGCTTGTGTTGTGTATTAATCTGGGAAACACCCTGTAAATTACCCATAAATCACACCGAGTTTAGGGGGAAAACACCCACCCACAGGCGAAGGAATGGATGCACTGATGCACGCACAGTCGGGTAGACCTGCAGTCACGGATGAGTTGCTTGACCTCTTTTGGTATAAAGACCTAAATGCTGGCTGGGATGTCCGGTGTGGTGACAGAATTGGGATGTGCTTAAAATAAACAAAAGCTAGGATGTCCCAGTGGATGACCAAGTCAAAGGGAACAGATGGCAAGCTGACCTGAGATCAGGGTTGGCCAGAATTGCTGCATAATGGAGCACCTGTCCAAGCAGGCGTAGGCTACACGCTGAATTCTGGCACTTATCGTTTCCTATCATCTCCTTTTCTCTCTCTCTCTCTTTCTCTCTTTCTCCATCTTTATCCACTCCTAATTAAAGGGATATTTGTGAGTTAGATAAATAAATAAACTCCCCCGCTACAGTCTTGTATGTGTTCATCCAAAGGAAAGTGTGAGCACAGGAGCACTATTACCATAAAGTTTTGAAGAACCTTGACAGACTACATTAGGTTAAAGTATGTTGAGTCTACACAAATAGTATAGAAGAGCATACAAAAAAAGCTACTCTTTACATTTTCCCATTAACACAACTCATTCTCTTGAGAACAGAGTAAAAAATAGGCCCCTAAGTAATACCATAATATAAATGCAACCAATTGATCATGCATACATTTTTTAAAATGTGCAGAGGTAGAAAGCTGTTTTATGCTCATTTAATCTGCACTGTAGAGACAAAACCTTGCATCTTACTTAAAATAAGTGAACTACAACACTTCTGGGGGACTAAAATTTGGGCAACTAGTGGCATACAGTTTTTGAGTTGGATTACAACCACGTCCCTGGTGTACATTAGTGCCATGAGTTTTGTTTGGAGTTGTGTTGCTAATGTCTTTCTCAAGAATTAGACCACTTTTGAACCCTGTCCTTCTTATTAGTTATTACTCCATTTACGCAAGCTATGTTTTAATACCATTAGACAGCGTTTGTCACACACACACACACACACACACACACACACACACACACACACACACACACACACACACACACACACACACA
>JAQMYK010000023.1:7008374-7019404 GCA_030014345.1 Clarias buthupogon | reverse complement strand
TAAAAATGATACATTTTCTCAGTTTAAACTTTTGTTCCGTGATTTATGTTCTATTCTGAATAAAATATTGACATTTGCTGCTGGATCCAGCCTCGCGGTCCCTGACCAGTTATAGGCAAAATCTGGTCATTTGAAGTATTTCACAGCATTTACCTCTAAAGCTTTTTCTTATTTTCGCGTAATTTTAGCTCCACCTTTTCGTCTTCCTCTATTTCATTCATGGAAATCTGTTTCAGAACACTGATGGAATAGACCAAACTAATTAATATTGAGGAAGCGCAATACATCCGCATGCGCGGTAACATAAACACTCGCTCTTTGTCGGCGGCGCCCGTGTGATCGACGCACTCATCCATATGCGTAGAAAAGAGATGCAATTTTATTTTTTTTATATATTTGCGTACTGACTGGGCCGGCCCACATTGGCCAGCGGCCCACCGGGAAAACTCCCGGTACTCCAGATGGCCAGTCCACCACTGTTCGTTGCTAATGTCAATGAAATGTAGTGAACACGTTCTGACCAATCAGAATCAAGAATTCAACAACTTTACATCCATCCATCCATCCACTCATCCATCTATTATCTATAAGCTGCTATTAATTCTGTGCAGGATTGTAAAGAGTCTGGAGCGTATTCCAGGGATATTCAGCGCACAAGGTACAAACCGACTCCAGGGCACAAACACACATGCACATACACTCAGACACACCCGATCATACATTGGGGCAAACTGGGAAACACCGAGACAATAGGTGAGATTTGAACCCTAACCCTGGAGCTGTGAGGAGATGGTGATTATAGCTAAGCCTCCATTCTGGCCACAATCAATTTGGGAACACCAGTTTGCCTAATCTGCATGTCCTTAGACTGTGGGAGGAAACTGGAGTACCCGGGGAAACCCACCAAGCACGGGGAGAACATGCAAACTCCATGCACACATGGCAGGAATCGACGCTCAACCCTGGGGATGCAAGGCCACAGTGCTAACACCAACTTTCATATTACCTATAATAATAATAATAATAATAATAATAATAACAATAATAATACAAATTGCAAAATAGGAGATCCATGTTGCTGCCTTCCATCCACAAACCATTATACAGTAGATGCAAACTCGATTTTGCACTTATCTAAAAATGCACACAGTGTTTTTTTAGTACCCTCTCACGTTATATGGTCATTATCTAATAATAACAGCTTAGATTACCTCTAGGTTTGATGAACATTTTTTCCCTTCCACATCATACACAGATTACAGCTTCAGCTGGAAAAGAGTAATGTCAGCCATTTCGCCATCGCTTGTGACCGCGGTGCTGCTGGAATTCATTTCTGTCAGATTTAAAGAATGTTCCTACACAGATCTAGAGATCTGGCCCAGGCTGGGCTGTTGCCTCACGCTAGCATAAACCACCACATTCTGAGCTGACAGGTGTTTGGTGCACAGCAGAGCCAAGTGGAATGTTTTTGATTGAAACTGTTTGGAGGACATGCCGGGAAGTGTGACTGGAAACTGTAATACTGGTCATCTTTATTCCTTGTGATGATGAGCTTCTATTTCAAAACGCTGCACACAGCATGTGTCAAGTGCATGTTCAATTTGAAGTTGAATTAATTCATTCGCGCGAAGCGTTCTGTTGATATAACTGCTCTGTGCCTCTGAATGTGTTATTTTGGCCTTTATACCAAAGCTACTATTTAGTTATTATCTGAAATATATAGACTGATTTTCTGCATCGACAGCACAGCTATGAAAGAGAATCTGTCACATGCTTCACTCATTTGTTAGTGATTACATATTTCATTATTGCTGGTTTTTTCATGATTATTTGTATGAAATGAAAGTGGATTAAAACAAAACATGTTTCATTAATCTGTTATAACTTTTGGTAATGGTTTCTTACATCACAGTTCATCTACCTCTCATAGTGGTTCTATGAGGGACGTTCAAGTCAATCCGGGACTTGTGATAAAATTTCTTATGAATGAAGACATAAAACGGAATTGATATTTACGGAAAACTTCACGCATAGTACAGTGATGAGGCTCTTAGCTGCAGTAAAACATTTAGATGGTGCAAACATTTTTTTAAAGAAGGCTGCATGTCCGTGAATGACGTTCCCGGCACGAGGAGGCGCAGAACCCTCTGCAGTTATTCCCGTGAACATTCAGCCAGTGTAACGCCTGATTCTTGAAAATCGACGGAACGCTTGTCGCCAACCTGCGGAAAAGACGCATGTCTATGGGAACTGTGCACACAATCACACACTACACTACTGACCTCGCTTGATGAGATTTTCACATGTTTAAGCCATTGAAGGAGTTCCTGGAAGGCCAGCGTTTCAGACTGAAGCAGGCAGCCCGATCATGGCTCCGGCGTACTGAGAAAACTGGCTTGATGGTATCCAAGCATTAGTGAAACACTGGGATAAGTGCATTATATAAAGAAATACAGGGAGTTTTTACTTTCATAACTGTTCTGTTATTATGCACGAAAGTCAAAAAGTCCTGGTTTGACTTGAACACCCATCTTGCGTAGTATGATTTATGCGTTGCTCCATCTTTACTGAAAAAAAGTGATACAGCAGTGATTTATTCCCTTTAGTCTTTTTCAGCTTTCTTACCTCCTCATCTACTCAAACATCTTCCAAAGCTTGAACTTTCATCATTCCATAGATTTTATTGACTAACTTGCATTAACAACTAACATTGCTGAAAACTGATAAAGGGAAAAGAAGAAGCTCTTGCTTTATGAGCGAACATTAAACCTAACTGCTTGGGATCGGTGAAATATATTCTATCCTATTATACCCCACTCGCAGTGTCCCCTTGTGAAATAACACAGGAATAACAAAACAAAAAGTGTGATATAACACAGGAATAATGAAAAAAAAACAGCATCAAACAACAGTTCAGTACCAGAATACTTCAATGTAAACACAGTTCTCGGTGGGCTCAAGTGTTTCCTAACCACTGATCTGTGCATGGGAGTGCTATAGTCATTCAGAATGGACTTGATTAGATGATATCTGTTTTTCCTGTACTGTAAACATGCAAGTAATCTGAAAACTGTGAAATATCTAGCAACGTAGATTCCCAGGCTGTGTTATTGTTATCTATGGATGCTTCGGGAAAAAAACGTTTCTCCGCAAATCAGCACATCAAGTGAAAGCCGGTTTGGAATTGCAAACAACCTGTCAGGCATGATTAGAAATTATGTGCAGTACACAACATGAATAAGACTCTTCACGCATTGTTCGCTGTGTATAGGTACGGATGGATGGTCGAGGCCTCAGAAAACTGCGCAGTGTGCCGTGTCTGACTCATCGCTCCCACATTACTGCAAACATAGCAAAAGCAAACTGTGAAGCGAGCAGAGCACTGGGTTTAGTCGGCTGTTTATTTTGCAAGGCCCCATAGCCCTGCTGTTGCAGCCAATCAAGAACCAGGGATGTGCCAGATGCCCAGTCTCACCCGGGCCGTGGAGCGCGAGGCTGGCGATATCGGTGAGGAAGAGGAGCGGTTGTCAGGGTGATCGGAACTGAACGGAAGTCCACCGGGTTGCCATGGCAACCGGAGAACAGCCGGAGGGAAGGTTCATTATAAGCAGCGATGATGCTATGCCAAAACAATCAAGCAACAAAGGTGATTGAGATCCAATAGTTCTTTGTATTTATTAGTTCGTCCTTGTATGTCTGAAAGAGAGAATAGACGGGACGTTTTCGGGTCCCTGTGGCACAAAAATCACTTTTTAATCACTTTTCAATGTGTTTTTGAAATACGATGAAACTTACAAGACCCTGCCCTCATCACATTGACGTCATATAGTCCAGAATTCGCTCATTCATACTGTACATTATCTCTGTGTCTGTTTCCCTGTTATGTTATGTTAAATTTCCCTGCATCACAGCATTATAAAATATAGATTAATAAATGTTTGGGATGCTTTACAATTGTACCTAAAGACTCTTAGTCACAATATGATCATACTGAACCACACATTGTATAATGTGTAATATTTTTTTTATCCAGTATCACTCAAAGGATGCTGTTCTTTTTTTTTTTTTTTTTTTAGTTTTAGTCCTTATATAGTCTCAAGGATTTTATTTATTTTTTTTGTTCCTTTGCCGTTGTTGCCTCTGGCTTGCTCATTAGGATTTTTAAATCTACACGCAAAGCTGCTTTGTGACAACGACTAAGGAGGAACTAGGGACTAAGCATGAACAAATGAATCATACTATAATAACACCTAAGTCACCACTATTACCTACTAATAAATACTGGGCAATTACTCAGTAAGTAATAATAAAGTAATGATTTGACATCGTAATTCATTATGGCTTGGTTGTTCATGAATTATGCAATAATTACAGAGTTGCCGAGTAATTAGACAGTGTTCATTAGTCACACAGTCACTGTTTCAATATAAGTCAATATAATATTACTCTCATTTGTTCCGGGCTTAGTCTATGCATACACTCAAAATGAGTTTAGGCTCATGTGACTAAATATGAATCTTTTTTTTTCAGTGTAGTTAATTGTAGGATTCCAAAAGGGCGAGTTCTGACACTCTTCAAATTTCTAATCGTACAAAACAAACCATGTTGGCATACCCCAAGCAAAATGACTACTAAAAGCCGCATTTGTGATACTGTATATTTTTAAAAGCTGAAATTTATAGCTCAGTGCTTGGACCAGTCCTCAACAATTCAGACAGGAGACATGTGTATTATAAGAAACATCTTCAGCTCATAGAAATATTCTTTTGACTGCTGAGTGTTGCTTTGGAACGAAGAACAGACTGCACACCTTCATTAGAAGAGCTATGAATATCAACATGAAATGAGCTCCAGGATCAAAAACGCTGAAAAGAGATTGACATTCTAAAAGAGGATGCAGGAATCTTTATTCATCAAGCTTTGATTCCAGCTTCGCTCCTTTTACCTCGGAGCTTCTCGAACTTGCCTGCGTGTCATGACTCTGGAACAGAGGATCTTCACCAAGCTTTTGTTCCATCCTCCTCTCATCTATTTCACTTTTTCAACAAGCGTCTGTGTTCCTGCAAAGGAGACAGGAACACAGGACTGGGGTGCATGGCTCACTTTGTTGTTGTTTTTCCTCTTTCTTTTTTTTCCCCAAGCTTTTTCCACATGGGCAGAATTACAAGTGCAACTCATGTGCGTCATCACATCAGGTTCATGCTCCTCTGAGCTCTCCCCTGGATGAGATGACCGGCTTCAGAGACAAAAGACAGCCACTCCCTCCCAACCACCCCTCCCCTTCTAGCTTCTAACACTCCAGCATGACTGACGCCTGCTGATTGGGATTGGGGTAACGCTTCCCTTGTTTCTCTCACTCCTTTCATGCTCCGTTATTTGAATCTGTATAGCATCTGTATACTTCAACACAATTATTCATGGAATAGAAAGGTAGTATTAATGTCATGCGATGTGTTTTGAGAAGAATAAACATAATTTAAACCCATTCAATGTTATACAAACAGCACATGCTATTTTTTAAGTATTAAAGAAATATTGCAGTTTTTTGTCAACGGTGAGAAAGATAAAAGTTTCTCTTTTTTTTGTTGGGTTGATTATTCACAGGATTACGATCTAAAGGCTTAGAATTAATAAATCACTAGAAAAGCTGCCAATGCTTTCCATCAAGGTCAGAAAATTACAGATTTGTATTTTGAGCAGACGCACTTTATGTCTTACAAGTATGAATGACGTCTGTCCGTTGCTACCTTCTTGCATGCATGGCTTAACGCCCACAGTGTGATCTTTCTGTTGATGACTCTTGTTATTTATTAAACGAGGCATGGCTAAATGTGTGTGAAGGAAAGCCTTACTGAGCAAAGTATTCATATGTTACACCTTCATCTTAATTTGTAGAAGGTATCTCACCCTCTTTTGCCCTTCTTATCAGTACCTATACCCATCTATCCCCCCCCCCACTCCCCCCCCCCTCTTGCTTGCTCTGTCTCTCTCACTCTCTCTCGGCCCTGCTGATGACTCATCGGCCAGCCTTATTAAGGATTAGAGAGACTCAGAGCACGCGTGCTCAGGCCTGGACTACACTGCACTAATTATTTTATTGCACATGCCTCGGTAATGAAATAGAGGGCAAAACAGCCCAGTGAGAAGGGAAGGGGGGGGGGCTCAGTGCAAAATTGCTTTTGAAATGCTTCAAACACAGTTATGGTAATGAGATTCAAATATGGAGAGGTAAATGAAACTGCAGCAAATTGTTCTCAGCTGCAATGTAAAATGTCATCACAGTGCTTATGGCTGTCTGACTGATTGACAGACTGACTTACAGACTGACTGACTGACTTACTGACTGTTTGAGTGATTGATGTACTGACTGGCTTACTCTCTGTCTGTCTGATTGTATAACCGACTCACTGCCTGATTTACTGACAGACTGACTTACTAACTTGACTAAATGTCTGGTCCCCTAATTAACTTTCTGACTGACATTTAATTGAATGAATGACTGACTGACTGACTTACTGATTGTTGAGGTACTGACTCAGTTGTTGTTTTACTGTCTGAACGACTCCTACTGACATACTCACTGAATGACTGACTGACTGTTGGAGTGACTGATGTACCCACTGGTTTACTGACTGATTGACTGTCTGTCTGACTTACTATCTGGTTGTATAACTGACTTATTGCCTGATGATCTAACTGACTTACAGACTAACTTACTAACTTGACTAAATCTCTGGTCCTCTTACTAACTTTCTGACTGACATTTAATTGAATGACTGACTGACTTACTGACTGTCGAGATACTGACTAAGTGGTTATTTTACTGTCTGAATGACTCACTGACTGACTAACTAATTATCTGACTAATTGTCAGACTATGACTATCTGTCTGACTAAAAGACTGACTAAGAGAGTGAAGGACTAACTGACTGACTGTCTGAATAAATGTCATGTGACTGACTGACTGACTGAATGACTGACGTCTGAGTGACTGATAGTCTGACTGACAGCCTGATCGATTGACTGACTAGCTGTCTGACTGACTGATTATCTGCAAGGCTGACTGGTTAACTACAGTAGCTGACTGACTGTGTGACTGACAGTACGACTGATTGTCTGAGTGTCTGGCTGACTGTCTGATCAATCGACTTACTGACTGACCGAATCTCTGATCAATTTACTGATTAACTGACTGTCTGATCAATTAACTGATTGACTGACTGACTGACTGATCAATCGTCTGACTGACTGTCTAATTGATTGACTGTCTAAATGGCTGTCTAATTGATGGATTGTCTGACTATCTGAATAACTATCTAACTGTCTGACTGATTGATTAGCTGACTGATTGATCTACCAGGTCATATTTATATTATAAGTATTTATTCTGCCCATTTTTACTCACTTACTGTTAATTGTCATTTCCAAATACATTCTGCTGTTTTTCTAACCCCTTGCATTTGTCATTGTCAATTTTTTCCCCAATATACTGTATATTCAATTTGAGGATTAAAACATCCACATACTCCACCTTTCTTTTGAATGTAAAATCCCATGTTATATTTCAAATCACTCTGACGTAAGGAGTTGGGGAAATGTCCAAATATTTCACAGCAACAGTGCACAGTAGATGATTTTTAATCATCCACATTACCTGCTCTCCAAAGTTAAACTTTTCTACCTCTGTCATTGTGTTTTCTTGTATCTGATAACTTTCTTTTCAAAGCATCCAATAGCTTTAAGTAATTTTTTTTTTTTTAGTATTACTAGTTTATCTCGCTATGCTCTGTTTGCTTCAGTGTCTTGCTCGCACCTTTTCTCCGCCTATGTTCTCTCCTCTGATCACATAGCCTTGGCTTTGTACAACACAACACACGCAGCAAGCAGATTTTGACCCTGATTCTAAGTTAAATAAGCTTAAACCTCTGAGTTGCTCTCCAGACGAAACAAGGACTTGGTGGCCAGCACAGGTTACCTAAAATGAATGATTTAGGGGCTGAAAAAATACAGTATGCATGCTTGTACAGGAGAGCCCTGGATACAACGTCTGTCTACAGCTGCCTCTGGGAAATTGCAGGCTGATAGTGAATAAGCAGTTGAGCTTCCTCGTTCAGCAGCATCTGGGATTGCTTCAACCAGATCACAGATGCTGCGGACAGGCTCTAATCTAGCTACTTCAAAGTTCCTGGTGGCCGAGTAAGGCAAGATAGTGTCTTGTTGAAAGACATTTTGCTGCACATAATTTTTTTTTTTACCTCTTGTTCATTATGAACAACAAATCCAAAACTTATTATAAATCTCTTATCCATACAGTAGAGAGAGAAAGCTTGACAAAGCCTCCCACAGTAAGTCACTGGTCAGATGCTCCAAGGACACAGAGGGGAGGATCTGATTTTAACTGAACTTGCAGTGAAAGTTGGCATTATTCCTTGACTGAAAACAATAACCAAGTTTCATACAACATCTCCCTTCCTGCTAGCGGGTGTATGGGTCAGAACAGGCCAGGAGAAAATTGGACCTGGTACACAAACCATACCCCAATGTTTTATGGCTGTCTGTGTGACCTCCAGTGTGTGACTAAAGTTTGTGGAGATGCTGAAAGCATCACTCTCTCTCTGTCTCTCTCTCTCTCTCTCTCTTTCCATCTCTCTCTCCCCTCTAGTTCAATCTCTGATATTTGGCAAGGGCTTAATGAGGGAGCCGGTGAGTCAGCCTCTCTGCTGCTGGGGGTGAGAATTACATGGCGAGAGAGGGGTAGAGAGAGAGAGAGAGAGAGAGAGAGAGACAGAGATGGAGGCAGAGACAAAGAGAAAAGCCTGAATAGATGGATTTGCCAAAATAAGGGGAGAAAGTACAAGGGGCACAGACAGAAAAATATGTGAGAAGATGAGTACATGATGTGGAGGAACACACACACACATACACACACACACACACACACACACACACGAAAGATTGAAAGTATTAACCTTGATGAACTTGTTAAAAATTGTACAAATGTGGCTTAATTTTGTTTGATTTCATATGAATAAAGCCACACGAAAAGGTCTCTGCTTAAATATTAATATTTGTCTTGAGTCATATGAATCGGTACTAATCCAGGAGACCATGCTGGAAAAGTTGGCACCAAGTGAAATACAAAGGAAAGACATACAATATTACAATGAAAATGAATCATAGAAAATAAAACTGCCATTTAACTGTATTTAAAAATTTCTCTCTCTCTCTCTCTCTCTCTCTCTCTCACACACACACACTTTTTAATCTGTCAATCTATGGAAAAATGTAAAGTTTTTAATAAAACCCTACAGCAGATTTCAGCCGAAATATTCTACATAGAAGTATAGAATAAACCACTCGAGGACATGAGAACATGCTGTTCTAGAAAAAAAAAAATGATAATCATAATGATGAATAATAAAAGGGTTTTGTTTGTTTAAATAAAATAAATTTTCCAATGATTACAGCAATTCATATTATATCAATGAATGTGGCATATTTTAGACATAAATAATTATATAACGTAGTTAGTGAAGGTATTGAGTGAGGTCATCCCACTAAGCCGATATGACCCCCACCCCCCCCCTAAAAAAAGTCTTATCCATAATAAATCCTGTCTGATCTACCACGAAACGTGTGTGATTGAGTAGATTTGGCATTTATGTCTGCAGTGGTGTATTGATTTCTGTGACATGAGACAATGAATCGTATAGAAGGTGCTTCCAAATCTAGGTATACTGAACTTACACTCGTAATATCTTTACTGCACTCCTGTCTCTCATCACCTTCTTATACAATAACATCCGTGTGCTCCAGAATCCCAGCTATGCATCACCCCAAAAACCTCTCCAACTGCACCACTTTTTTCCATGACTGTGTTTGGGCATTATTCAGACTCTGGGGCAGAATGCAGACACGTTTTGATTCACGTTCTACTGCCGGAGTTTTGTTGTTAATAAAAATAGCTGCTATTTCTGTGGCGTGAGGAATGGAGTGAATTCTGGCTGGAATGATTTACATTAAATCATCAATGTAGAGACAGTCGGTTATGGCATCCTACATGAAGGAAGAATAACGAAGGAATGCTCTTTGCTTCATTCATCCCTCCATGTTTGGGATGACTGGTTTCCTTTCCAGTACCTCATAGCAAAGTAGTTTTTCTGTGATATATAACCTGCCTGAATAGAACTGTTTGTGCACTTCAGTGCAAAGGATTGTACTGCAGTGACTA
This sequence comes from Clarias buthupogon, assembly GCA_030014345.1. Taxonomy (NCBI): domain Eukaryota; kingdom Metazoa; phylum Chordata; class Actinopteri; order Siluriformes; family Clariidae; genus Clarias; species Clarias buthupogon. The sequence continues at coordinate 7,009,173 of JAQMYK010000023.1, read as the reverse complement.
ATGATGTTTGACTCGTGGAACAATTCACCAAGTTTGACAGCAAAATGAGATAACTCCATTTTGAAAACAAGAAACAAATAGTATTACAAACTGTTATTTAATTTTGTTTTAATTAATTTCGTGCATTATTTCTTTTAGTCATAAGGGTCATAGTACAGGGATGTGCCATATTAAGTCTGATCAGGCATCACCCAGTCGCAGATACATGTGTGGTCCCATAAGTTCTTAATAACTTAATAACCAAAAATCCTGTTTGGAAAGCATTGTGTGAGAGTCATAGCCAGATGTACTAAATGTAACAACGTCTCACGTCTCTCGTGCATCTTCTGAGTGTTGCAGCATTATCTCTCTGCTTAATTTACATTTTATTTCACAAATATTACTATTGGTGGCACGGTGGTGTAGTGGTAAGCACTGTGGCTTTGCACCCTTAGGGTTGAGGGTTTGATTCCCGCCTCAGGTTTGTGTGCATGAATTTTGCATGCTCTCCCCATGACTGCTGGGTCTTCTTCAGGTGCCCCAGTTTCTTCCCACAGTCCAAAGACATGCAGATTTGGTTAATTGGTGTCTCTAAATTGTCCTTTGGGTGTGTGTGTGTGTGTGTGTCTGGTGATGGATTGGTACACCACCGCATGTCTCCTGGGATCTGCTCCAGGCCCCCGCGACCCTGAATACAGGATAAATCGGTATAGAAGAAGAGTGAGAAAGTGACATATTACTTTATACTTACTGAAGTGCATCAAACCAATACTAGTTTTTAAAGCTTTTAATATATTCTTATGTTCAAAAGAATACCAGT
>JAQMYK010000023.1:6977185-6989749 GCA_030014345.1 Clarias buthupogon | reverse complement strand
CATGGTAGTGTAGTGGTTAGCACTGTCGCCTTCCACCACCAGGGTCCGGGTTCGATTCCCGGCCAGGCTCGATTCCTATCTCTGTGTGCATGGAGTTTGTATGTTTTCCCCGTGCTTGGTGGGTTTCCTCCAGGTACTCCCCCCCCATATATACAGGATTAAGTTGTACAGACGATGGGTGAGAGTACTGAGCTGTGAAAAAGATGGAAATAAACCATTATTACAACATAAATCTTTAAATTAGACAGTTCTGAGCTGTAAAAAACATGGTTATGATCCGTATTTGTTGCAATGTAAACCCTGGTATTTGGCAGGAATAAACTGTTTTTATAACAACATAAACATGTTAACAGTTATAAACCGTAAAAAAAAAAAAATATTTAAATCTGTAAAAAAATTTACGGTAAACTTCTGGCAACCACAGCTGACATTTTTTTACCGTAAAATTAACGTTTTTTTTTTTTTTCACAGTGCAATAACGGTACTACCGTATTTTTTATGGTAGAATTCTGGCAACCACAGCTGCCGTTTTTTTTACCGTAAAATGTACTATTTATTTTTTACAGTGTACATTCAGTGGCTGGGTATTATGGGGTGTGGCAACCCACCAACAGCAGGGCATGAACCCAGATCCTCATATCCCCAAACCAACAACCTAGAGACTTAGTTGACTGAGCAACCACAAGTCCTGAGCCTAGCCCTAGTTTCCTGGTATATAACTGATAAGCAGTGTTATTCAATTCACCTGGTGTTGGTGTCAATGGTATGGCAGACTGGTGTATATTGCCTTATCTTTGAAAGACAGTGGGGCTTAACACCTGCTAACACATTTACACCAGCCATCCCATCCAGGTTCAATCCACTCAGTTACTGGTCTCCTGGACTAGTGGGTGTGAGGTTTGATAAATGAAGAAACTCTCCATTTGATTCATTTTACAAGTTGTGGAGTGTAAATCAGGTTTTATTGATAGTGATATAAAATGCTATTTTGTTCGCTAAAGCTGCCCCCTGGCTTAACCTGCAAAGCAATCAGTCCAGTATATGCCAGTTTTTGATTAAACGCATGGCTCGTTTGTAATCTCTAATAGGGTAGCCATTTTTGAAGGAGGAAAAAAAAGTGACCCATATGTCTGTCTGAAGTACATTTGCCACTCGTAAATCATAAACATAGAAGTATTCTTGCATGAAAACTAATTTATTCAATTGCTCAGGGATTTGTGTGGGTGTGTATTTATTGACTGACTAAATCGTTCATAAACATACTGTACCAGTAGCAGTTCTGGTGGCTTTCGGGGTGCAGTCGCTCTAAAAGCCCGGTTATGGTCTGGCTTTTGAGTCAATTTCTTTATTGCAGAGCTTCAGATGATGCTTACTTAAAACAAATCCCAAGCAAACAATTATGATTGTTCAGATTTTAGTCTGCCATGCTAAGAGTTTAATCATCGCCTCATCTCTGGAATGTTTTTTATCTCACCATGTAGAACATCTCAGAGGCCTTACTTCCTCAACTGCATGGAAAGAAAATAGCCTGCATGGACTCTATCCCAGGAGACTTAGGGCCAATGCCAATCCACTGCAGGACACACACACACACACACACACACACACACACACACAGTCCTTCACACACTACGGACAATTTTAGAATGCCAATTAACCTAATCTGCATGTCTTTGGACTGTGGGAGGAAACCAGAGTACGTAGAGTAAACCCATCAAGCACTGGGAGAACAGGCAAACTCAATGCACACAGATCTCAAGGTAGGAATTGAAGCCGGACCTGGAGGTGCAAGTCGACAGTGATAACCACTAAGCCACTGTGCCACCAAACATTCATCAGTGCCTGATAAAATGATAGAAAAGCAGTTGAAAAAGGAAGCAAAAACAATAGAAACAATTAGAGCTAAGCTTGAATGGCAACTTGACACAACGTCTAGTTGAAATAATGATTTGCATTTAGTACGTAGTTTATTAAAAATGAAAAAATAAAATTCAGCCTGAGAAAAACAAAGTACGACTAATCATAGCCTCACTTAAAAAATTCCAAAGCTAAAGTATCTAAAAAATGTTCATGGCCTCCCTTATTGAAGGTCATCAACCTGTCAGTTTAATTAGGTGTTTTCCCCGAATAGCTGGGAGCAATTGTATGACCTAGCTTTAAGTGGGTAATCTTAAAGATCCATTAGTATTTCACTTGTCATGTCTAACATAGATGAGAAATTGGCGTCAAAGTGGCTCTGCATTTTTGTTCTGGCAATGTATGCGGTTGGGGCTGTTAACTGGCAGGACCAGCAAAGTATTTCTTTGACCTGAGCGAAGCATTAAAATATACTTTTTTATTTTTTATTTGAGACGAATAAACAACACAAACCATCACAAATTCTGTACCAGATCTCCTGAAGCTCCAATTTAACGGTACACACACAATTTAACACACACATTGAACTGTATGTAAACCTGAAGAGAGGGAAGAGGCTCCACTGTGAAGCTATCTGTAATTACCTTTGAATGCTTAACCATTAGCAATTAGCTCACCAGTGATAAGCCATTCAAAGGTAATTATTCTCATTATTCTGTCATGTTAATCACTTATCCTCATGTTTATAACCATGTTTATAACTCATGTTTATGTATGGTAGATGGACCTTCTTAAATTTAAGTAGTTGCTATAATGCCACTGCTATAGGGACAGCCACATACCTCTGTTTCTGGATGAGTGATTATGAGCTGCTCAATCGATTGTGTGTGTGTCTGTGCAGATGGGAGAACATAACCATAAATACTGAGTGTAAAAACACCACCTGGAAGATGTCCAGCAAGGAAGACTGCTGAATTTTTACAAGGTATTATACTTTCTGTTTGTGTCTCTGGGTTCGTGTCGCTCGCTTCTTCACCATATCATGTACTGTGTATACGCCCCAAACTCCTAGTTGTAAAGTGATGCATATTTGTTTCCCTGTACTATACTCATTGCTCTTGTTTTTGGCCTTAGAGCAAGGTCTAATTGCCCTAATGAATGAGGCTTTGCCTACAAAGCTTTGCCTACAGCATTTACTAATCAGGTCTGGAGACATGCCTCTACAGTCTCTAACTATGAATAACATGGAAAAACATAGTAAACTATTTAACCCACTTTCGGCTGCTCTCATCAAGGGGTCGTCACAGTGGAGCATCCAATTCGCACACGTCTTGGCACAGATTTTACTGACGCAGCCATCCCATTTTATCTGGGCTTGAGATTGGCACTGCATGCAGTGGCTGGGCAATATGGGATGTGGCACCCAAACAATTGACGGTGGGGGAAACCTAATTCTGAAAAATTACGAATAATTGTAAAGGAATGACTGTTCTGTCATCAATCCTATGTTAAAAGTATACAGGTAGTCCTCAAATTATTAATGAGTCCCGGGAGCATGTTTGTAAGTTCGATTCATTCTTAAGTCCGACAAAGTGCCATCATGTGGCCAAAAAACATAACACTATGCCTAATCTCATAGTGTTGATCGGCGGTTTTAAATCGAGAGGGGAATCCCAGATACCATTTTGTGTAAGCTGTTTTCCACTGTATGGGACTGTGAAGTGTGTTTTGTTGAGGATTTTAGGATGTTGTTGAGGAAATTAGAATTATTATTCACCATCAGGCAGCTTTACAGGACAGCCATTTTCTACTATCATGCTCCTGGACTAATTTATTGAACCCGCCAATATACTGGACTTTAGACATTTTATACAGTCAGTTACACACTGAAAATATTGTATATAATTGTAAAAATTGGTAACAGGTGCTATGCTATGTCTATTTTTCTGTAGAATACATGTGAGCTACTTCCGTGATTGAACCGTATCTGTTCGTATCTGTGGAAATTCGTAACACGAAATCTAAATGCCTCCCAGCTAAAGTTCGATCCTAAGGTTCTGACTGTGTAAAAATTTTGGGCATGTCCAAAATGCCTCCCCAGAACATGCCAGTACTTATAAGATAAATCTCCCCCTATACGTGTGTTAAAGAGTTGATTCAGGTTTTTCCAGTCTGTCTTAAATATTGAGGTGCATATAAGTACATTACCATAGGTCTTAGTCTGTATAAATTTTTCTGCTCTGCACTCACCTGGAATGTGAGTGTAATATAAGTAATTAAAGGCAAATTCCACAACCCTCATTCCATGCAAAAATGAGTTCCAAAAATCAACAGATACTCTTATGAAGCTTTGTAGTCCCACCGAGCTAAACCTTGGTATCTTTCAAAGTTACGGTGTATTTAGTACAAATTTAGCTGTTTTTTTTTTCACCAGAAGTCCATCCAACTGGTTCATGTAAGCCATACGGATAGTTCTGGAATTTGTGGAGTATGTTATCGTTTACTTAATTTGTAATCCTGTTCCAGGTGACAATCTTCAGGGATGATGTGCAAAAAATGATGATCAAGACCTACTGTATTGTTGTTGTTAGTCTTTTGTCTGCTCCTGTCGAGGGTTCACCGCAGTGGACCATCCGATCTGAACACAACTTGGCACAGGTTTTATGGCGGATGCCCTTCCTGACGCAACCCTCCCATTTTTTCCCGGCCTTTGGACTGGCACTGCATCCAGTGGCTGGGGTTTGGGCATTGGCTGGGAAGTGAACACAGGCTTTCAGCATGGCAGACGAGAAACCTACCACTGAGCCACCGATGTCTGATCAAGACCTTTTGTTATACTTTTATATGCACCTTAATGTTGATTTAAGACAGACTAGAATAAAACCCAAACAATCCCTTTAATTTGTGTGCACATGCTGCCTTGCAATAGACTGGCAACCCATCTAGGGTGTATTTCTGTCTTGGGCTGCATTGTATCCAGGATGAGTTCTGGATCCAAAGCAACACTGACTAGGATAAATATGGTTATTAAGAGTGAGTGAGTGAGTGAGTGAGTAAGTGAGTATCAATTTAAACACTTTATAATAAATAAAGTATCTTGGCTTTATGATAACTTTTATTAAAATAAAATGCATGTGCGTTTTGAGGAATAAATTGCATTCTCACACTTTTCCTGAGACATGTCATCCTTTCACACTTTTACTCTTTTGTTTTTCACATTAGTTATCTGGCATTTTTGTGCTTGAGACGTCAACCCTCCACGTGCCCTCATTCTTATCCCCCACTTTCAGCTGCTTTGTTTGCGAATGTCACCTCACAACTAACAAGGCAGTGTGAGCTTAACCAGTTCTCTTCTCCTTTCTTTTGTTCAACACTGCTGCAAGCCATCGGTTCACTCCCCAGCTACCTGTCAATAGATGAGTCACCAACACCAGCGAGACAGAGAAAGAGAAAGGAGGGGAAAAGAGTTGTTGCGGAGAGAGACAGTGATAGAATGAGAGGGAAAACGCATGAATAAGTACACAGACAAACACAGAGAGAACAGGAAAAAAGAAAGGATGGTAATGAAAGGCCAGGCCCGCAGAGGAGATCACACGGCAGGATGTGTGATGTGGACTTTCATATCAAACATGTCGTATTTCTCTCTCTGTCTCTGTCTCTCTCTCTTAATATCTCTTTCTCTCTCATACATACTCACTCATAGTCTCGTGTGATTTCTAGCTACAATATCGAGTTGACATCACCCATTACACTGGAGTGCTGTTGAATTCTCAAGTCTGATTGGTCAGAAGGTGTTGATTCATTTATCAGCTCCCTCAGTAGAGAAGTCTATGTAGGTTTTTTTCTAATATGTTTCTATAGCTACTCATTTACAGGGGGTTGATGTGATAGACATCAGTCTCTGTGACAGAGTGAGAGGGGTTTGAGAACTTCACACCAGCCTTTATGTCCTCTACAGTTGTTGGGTAGAAGCTGTTTGTAAATCTGGTCCAGTGTGTGTTTGTACTCGTTGGTCTGTGGCATCTCAGGTTGTGTGCTGTATTTCTCCTTTGAACAGAGAGTGTCCTGGGTGATGTGGGTTCTCTAAGGGTGGCTCTTGCTTTGTTCCTCCAGCATTCAGAGTACAAAGTCTCTTTGAAAGAGAGACAGTCATTACTACCTGCTGGAAAGCCTTCCTTTCGACAAGATGGATCAGTTGGTTTCATTGCTAAATGCATCTGGTCGGGATTCTCTCCATGTGTCCTCTGCAGGCCTGTGTAAGGGGTCGGCAGCTCAGTCTAGCCTCCTAATAAAATAGAGCTCCTGCTAGGACTTTTTCACAATGGCTGTTATGTTAGTGGAGTACATCAGTTTGCAAGCTCAGGAATTTGAAGCTGTTTACCTGCACCAATTTTGTCCGCCTAGGGATTGCAGGGTAGAAGACATTTTTCCCAATGTCTTGGGCAATACCTCGATGACCTGTTGTGCATCCATTTACACAATTCAGCCAGCTGAACTTTTGGTGAAACTAGCAGACTTTATATGGTCCACATTAATCTGTAATTGTACATTGGCTTTTTTAACAAACAGAACAAAGTTGGTGAGGGTGGGAAACAGGTTAGCAACTACCCAAGACTTTGGAAAAATGGCTCCCACTCTGCAGTCCCTGACTATAAGTAAGTAGGTGCTTTCATTTGAGTCCAAATGTTCAAGGGTTATATAAAGGAAAACTACCAGGGGTCTATAGTCACTAGCATGTTGCCATTGACGGACTTCAGCAACAGTAAAAACCTTTCATGTCACTGGTGTTGGATCTTTTTGGAACTGGCACAATAACCTGAGAACCTCAGTCTGAAGCCCTGGGCCAACTCCCCTTTGGTGCCCGTCTTAAAAAAAAAGAAAGAAAAGAAACATAACAACCTAGGTTAACAAATGTAAGTGTTACAGTATACTAGCTTGGGGTTGTGTATACTGGTTGTATATTATTCCTAATGATTTTGCACAAAAGAGAAGAACGAAATATGCCTGTAATACAATATAGTAAAGTACTGTATGTACTCACAGTATTATTTATGAACTGTGCTTTATTCTGTAACATTTTGTAGTTTCATTGCTGAACAAAGTTTTTCCCGCTCCCCCGCAGTCGGGCTTCCACTGGGGAGACCTGAGGTGATGTCCGCCTCCCTCCCCATCTTGTACAAGTGAGTGAGAGACATTCCCAGTTGGTACCCTGCCTCACTCACAAACTGAGACTATGACCAGGGTGTTAATTAACCCACAGTGACACACAAATAACACACTGTGACATGAAAAATGTGATGTGCAAACAAGCAATGGAAAAACAATCACACAAATCATTCTGAATTTTTCTTTTCTTTTTTTTAATTTCTCCATGAAGCCCCGGCAATATGCTGGCCCGTATGCCCTCCCCATACCTAAATCTGCCCCTGCCTGGAGGACACACTTATTAATGTTTCTGGCTGATTTCAGGGGGGGTGTCATTATTTCAGTTGTCAAAACAGGCATAGAATACATTTACTTGAAGTCCTGGTTATCGATTGTGAATGTGACCTTGTTAGTTTTGCAGTTAGTTAGTCATGCTGAATGCCCTGCCACATGCAATGGGTGAATATCTGTAGCTTTCTTTAAGAGGTTCATGTCCAGTTTAACTAGACTGGTCCTGTTTTGCATGGATTTCACATACAAGACAAAGCCGACTGAGAAAGTGCAATTTGGAAGTGCCAATTAACCTAATCTGCATGTCTTTTGATTGTGGGAGAAACCGGAGAACACGGAGGAAACCCAGCAAGCACGGGGAGAACATGCAAACAAAACCAGGGGCCAGAATTAAGCCGTCTACCCTGGAGGTGTGAGATCACAGTGATAGCCACTATGTCCCTTAAATGTTACTAAAGAGAGCAAATATCTGTAAACACCATATTATTTTGAAAATGGCAAAGCCAGACCAAAATACATTATAGAACTCATTAGGAATAGACTGTTGCTGTTGTTGTACCTTTATATTGTAGACCGGTTTTATACAGGTAGGTCAGTTGTTAATATCAGCCTTTCTCACTCACATATTCCTCCCAAGAATTTTTTTTATCCAACTGTATCCAAGACCACAACACAGTCCGTGCTAAATTCAATTACTTTATTTTATAATTTTTTTTTACAAAATAATGATGTGTAAAACACACATTTGGATTTGGCTCCCATCCACCACTGATTCCTTAAATAACTAATAAAGTCATAAAGCATGCCTTAGGTAATAAATTTAGAACTGAACCAAGATGAACGTGATAGTTACCTGAAGCGTTTTAAACACGCTCATTAAAATTTATGGAACCAACAACTACAAATGTGTTTGTGTGGCTCTAAAATCTAATAAAGTCTCGCTGAAATAAACAACAGCAAAAGAAAGGGGGGAAAAAACGTAGCTGGAGAATTCTCTGGTTTTAAAATTACACTGGAATCTTGATTAACTTCAATACTCCCACAGTCAATATTCCAACCGACGTCATTCCGTGCCTACTCACAGGCCTGTACTCATAACTCATTTATAATAATCCATAAATCTTCGCCCCCTTCACTTTCACCCTTTGAGTAAATGAATACAAGCTCTAAAGCGGGTGGTAGCTCAACTGTCATGGAGCCAGCGCCGAGAAAATCAACAAGTCGCATACCACATACCTACACACTCTTACTGTACGCTCTAACACATTCTTAGAGTACACACGCTGCTGTGTGCACAAAAGTGCACGACCCTCAGCGTCCCCGGGAGGCCAAACCTTAGCATAATGCAGCAGTCTGACTTAATCACTCTGTTGGATGAAAGTTGGAGCATTTTCATATTTGCTGTTTTCATCAGAGAGGTTGCTTGTGCGAGATCATTACAACTAATTCAGTTGAACTTTGTCCAAAAGTGCCGATAAATATGTAGAAGTTGAAGCAACTTTGTTTCAGTGCATATTTTAAGCACGGTATTTGACAGAGAAAAGGTTTTAAAATTTACGTTTTTGAACTGTAAATTCAATTTCATCAATGATACAGCCGTTTCTAATCGTGATTTCGTAAACATCTTTTTTTAAAATAATGTACGTCACCTTGCACCTCCAGGGTCTGAGTTCGATTCCCGCCTCATGGGTCAGTGTGCATCTTCTCACCATTTTTGGTAGGTTTCCTCCGGGTACTTCGTTTACCTCCTACAGTCTAAAGGCATTTAGACTTGGTTAATTGCTCACAGTTTGCTCACAATGTGTAAATGAATGTGCAGTAGATTGGCGCCCCATCCAGGGGGTATCCTACCTCGTGCCCTAAGTCTCCTGGGATAGGATCCAGGTCCCTCACAACCCTGAATACAGGATAAAGCGTGTGTGAGTGTACATTCCCCTTTTGTCTTTATAACTTCCTCACAATTCTCTTGGATCCCAACAGCTGTAATATCACACATACAGTACACACACCAGTTGAGGGTTAATGGCTTTGCTCAAGGGCCCAACAGTGGCAACCTGGTGGCGCTAGGGTTTGACCCTAGGACCTTCCGAGCAGTAGTGCAACACCTTAGCCAATGAGCTACCCCTGCTCCATTTGACAATGAAGTTCTGAAAGTTGAAGTTCTGCCATGACCTCCATCTCTAGACCTAACCTAAAGGCTCTAGACCTATTCCTCCTGAAGAACCAGTTCTTACTCCATCACATTTATTATCAAACCTGTGTCTATTTTTCTGAAATACCTGATATTTCTGTTTCTTGTATGATAACGGTATCTTCAGTTCGAGTCTAGGGATCATGGCAGAACTTCACCTTACAGCACTTCATTTTCAAATGCTGATTTTGTTATATGTTTTGAATTGCAGTCTAGTTTCAAGCCACCTTTTTTTTTTTTTTTTTTTAAACACATTAAATTCTACAGTGACAGGAAAAGGTATGTATCCTTTTGGGAGTAACTGTTTTTCTTCATTACTTTCCCATAAATTGTGATCTGATTATCATCTGGGTCACACCAAGACTCAAACACAATGTGGTTAAGCTGGTAATGCACAAAGAATTATAATTTCTCATGTCTTTATTGAACACACTCATGAATGAGACCCCTCACGTAAGTGACCCCTTGGAGTTAAAAGCTGGTCAGACAACCTCCATTGGCAGCAGTGACTTCAAGCAAGTGCTTTTGTTTGCTCTGAATCAGACCAGACGTTCAGGTGGAATGTTTGACCATTCATCTTTACAGAACTGCTTAAGCTCAGACACATTTGTAGGATGTCTGGCGTGAACGGCTCTCCTGAGGTCATTCCACTGCAGGTCTGGGATCTGACTGGCCCACTCCAAAAAGGCACAATTTCTGTTCTTTTTTTTCTCTATCAATGCTTTTTCCCATTAGTGTTGTGGAATGCCAAGGTGCTCATTGGCAAAGTTCAGGCATGTAGCAATGCGTTTATTTCCAGCAGTGGCTTCCTCCATGGTGTTCTGCTGTGTTCAATGATACCCTGCCTGTTCGATGACTCACGTATGGTAGACTCAAGTGATGTTCCAGTTCTAGTGATGTCTTCAAGCCTTTAGCTGTTCCTCGTGGGTTCTTCTCCACCTCATTTAAGATTCTGCGTTGTGCCTTCGGAGTCATCTTGGCTTTGTGCCCACTTCTAGGAAGATTACCCACAGTAATAAACTGTCTCCATTTATAGACAATTTGTCTAACTGTCGACTGCTGGAATGCGTAAACACTTTGTGATTACTTTGTATTCCTTCCCAGCCTTATGCAGATCATCTACTCTTGATTGTATGTCTTCAGAGATCTCCTTTTTGTCAGGTATGCTTCACAGCAGCAGATGCTACTTTATAAACAGGAAAAATGTTTGAGTGTCTTTTATCAATCAAAGTAGCTGTAAACCACACCTCCAAACTGATTTCATTAATTGGTCTCCAGGTGTCCAAACTACTGCGTACAATTAGTTTTCATTGAAGTAATTAATCTGTGGGTTCACTTAATTTTTTTCTTCGGCACTGTGAATTGTTAAAGTGTGTGTTCAATAAAAACATGAAAAATGATAATTGTTTTTGTGTTATCGGTGTACTTAAGTACATCGTGTTTGTCTATTGCTGTGACTCATGGTGGCCTCGGGGTCTGTGTGCATGGAACTTGCATTGTTCCCCTGTGCTTGGTGGGTTTCCTCCGGGTACTCCAACGGGTTTCCTCTAACTGTCCTAGGCTATTTTCCATTCCCAAATTGCCCGTAGTGTGTGAACGCAAGTGTGAATAAATACGCACTTATAAAGACCTAAGAGATAGAAACCTGGAGCTAATGTGAACAACTAAATTATGTAACATAATAGCTCCAAAAAAGAAACAAGAAATTTTGTGCTCAAAGCTCCATGGGATATCAGCAAAAGTAAAAAGAGCAATAGTGCTTGGTGTGTGTGTGTGCGTGTGAGTGTGTGTGTCTTTTGGTCATTTACATAATGTGCCTTTTGACTTAACTGTCATTTTTTTTTAGACCTTTCTTGAGACTTGATTGTCTTTTACTGGGATCTCTTAACTGTCTTCATCTGGGACTTGTGTTTGGCTTCATTTACGATTTGACTTGTCAAGGGGTTTGTCCCTTTTTACTTGGACTTGTTTGTCTTCACTTCAGATTCGACTTGAGATTTGTCGGTGTTAACTTGATACTTTACTTGACACTTGTATGTCATTACTAAACACCTGGCCTTGTGCTTGTCTGTCTTTACTCTTAACTTGATTTCAGATTTGTGTGTTTTAATTGGGACTTGACTTGGGACATCACAATCACCATTACAGACATGAATGGGGAATCTCCTGTGCTTACGTCAAATTTGAGTTAAGAATTGACCTGGGAATTGTCCTGACATGGCAGCTGAATGTCACTTGTCTATCTTTATTTCAGGCCAGGGATGTGTGTGTGTTGTTTTTCTTTTAAGACTTTAGATTGGACTTGACATGGGAATTGTCTGTCTTTAATTGGGATTTGCCACGGCACCTAATTTAACTCATGACTCATTGATAATTCCTTATTACTGGCCATTAAACGGCATGTTCAGTGCTATTTTCATCAGCGTGGAAAACTTGACCTAACACTTCACAAGGGCATCTTTATTAAAACGCAAGAATTTGTTGCCTTAGACCCTTTATTACTATGGTGTGGTTGTTGACATGTGGGTGAAAGAAAGTCAACCCACACAACACTTGTATTACTTGTATAACAGCATGTACTACTAACTAATCGCTTTTGCTTTACCACCTTCACGACGCACACTAACTTGCATACACTATAAATGTAGTGGTTATACTGTATCAGGGAAGCATGCAGTCACGTTTCTTTTTTATTTTCTCTTTAAATGTAGGTACACTGACGACAGCATCATTTCTGTACCTCATGTAGCTCTGAGAATGTTGATTCCTTGGAATCGAGGTCAATTCTAATTCAATTCAGCTTTGTCTGGCCGCAGAAATGATGTATGAAGGTTCTCCTGATCCGTAAATCATTAAAGTATTAAAGACATGAATACGCTTGTGTGAAACACCAAGAAGCCGAGACAAACAACAGTGATTCATTTTACAGTATGATATTGTGAGAAATAGGCTTTTGTGACATAGTGTTGCCTATAGTTTTGCACTAAAACCCAGATTAAGTTCTTCATTCATTCATTCATTTTCTATACCGCTTTATCCTATGATCAGGGTCGCGGGGGGCCTGGAGCCTATCCCAGGAG
>JAQMYK010000023.1:6943209-6957520 GCA_030014345.1 Clarias buthupogon | reverse complement strand
TTGATTGTGTAAAGCTGCTTTGCGACAGTGACAATTGTTAAAAGCGCTATACAAATAAAATTGAATTGAATTGAATTTATCACGAGCATATCTCATTATACATCTGAACAGTTGATGGTTAAGGGCCTTGCTAAAGGGCCCATCAGTGGCAACTTGGTAGTGCTGGGGTTTGATCTTCTGATTAGTAGTCCAACTTAACCCCTGTTACCAGCCACTCAAATTTTTTTCATATAAAAAAGACATAAGACATAAACTGTCTTAAAGAAGAAAGGAAACAAAAATGTAATGTTCATTAATTATCAAGGTGGCACGGTGGCTTAGTGGTTAGCACTGTCGCCTTGCACCTCCAGGTTCTGGGTTTGATTTCCACCTCAGGTCTGTGTGCATGGAGTTTGCATGTTCTCCCCGTGCTTGTTGGGTTTCCTCACACAGTCCAAAGACATGCAGATTAAGCTAACTGCCATTACCAAATTGCCTGTAGTATGTGTCCTGCGATCAGCCTGTCCAGGGTGTACCCCACCTCATGCCCTAAGTCTCCCGGGATAGGCTCCAGGCCCCCCGAGACCCTGTACACAGGATAAAGTGTTGTAGACAATGAGTGTGTGAGTATTCATTACCACAGAGTGGTGTGAAATTTAAACCAATGACAGAAAGTGAATACAGTGGAACCTCGGATTACGAGCATAATTTGTTCCAGAAGCGGGCTTATATTCCAAAACACTCGCAAATTTTCCCATAAGAAATAATGGAAATTCAAATTATTCGTTCTACAGCCCAAAAAATAAATACATAAAAATAATTAATACTAAATATAAAGTAAAAATAAAGCAAATTAATCTACACTTTACCTTTAAAAAAAGTACAAATAAATCCTGTCAGATAAGTGTTTCCGTTTATGCGTGCAAGCGCTGTGTGTGTGTATGTGTGTGTTTGTGTGTGTGTGTGTGTTTGTGTATGTGTGAAGTAAGAGGATGAATTAGCCCCTCCCGTCCCCCCTTCATCTTACACAGTAAACCTTTCTTCTCTTTTATTTGAATTTCACACAAACACACACACACATTAACGGAAAGACTGTTTTGTTGGAAAGATTTGCAAGGAACATTGCTAATGACCCTTGCGTGAGCGCATAATAATGGAATCACTGCTGTAAAGAAAAACAAACAAACAAATGAACCTGCACTTTATCTTTGAAAAGAATCGCGACAGAGCAGTGTTTCTGTGTAGAGCAGAGAGTGTGTGTGTGTCTGAAGCCGAGAGGGGATGGGGTGGTGGTGGTGGTGAAAATGGATGTTTAACCTCTCTAATGAGACTTTTTTTTGCTTTACATGCGCGTGCACATGTGTGTTATGAGAAACAGTACACGCGTGCTGTACACACACGCTTACAAACACAAAATAAAATATGTTTTAGACACACACATGTGGTCACTTATATATGAAACAGTACATGTGTGCATGGATGTTGATTATACCAGTGAGAGACGCGCACTAAGACCCAGCAGGGGAGACGATTACCCACAATTTCGCAGCGCAAGAGAGAGAAAAACAATTAGCTCAGTTGTGATGACGTGAGGTTCGGCGTCAAAACAAGAAGCGAATGCATGATACATGGTACTCGGTACTCGTAAACCAACTTGCTCATTTTTCCAAGTCAAAATGTATTAAAAATCTTTGCTCGTCTTGCGAAACACTCGCAAACTGCGTTACTCGCAATCCGAGGTTTCACTGTAACACTATCTAATTAGCTAAGGGAGCAGTCAATGGTTGGGATATATTAGGCAGCAAGTGAATAATTAGTTCTCAACGTTGATGTGTTGGAAACAGGAAAAATGGCCAAACTTAAGGAACTTTAGTTAGGGGCAAACTGTGATGGCTGAACCAGTAACTGGGTCATGGCCAGCCAATGCTCACTGATTAGTGTGGGGAGCGAAAACTACAAATCTAGCACAAATTGCAGAAAACATTAATGCTGGCTTTGAGACAATGGTGTCAGAACACACAGTGCATCACAGCTTGCTGTGTTTGGGGTTTGTGTAGATGCAGACTGGTCAGCTTGTCCATGCTGACCCCTGGCTATTGCTGAAATGCCTACAATGGGCATGTGAGCATCAGACCTGGGCCATGGAGAAATGGAAGACGGTGGCCTGGTTTGACGTTTTATTTAAATCATGCAGATGGCTATTCGTGTGTGCATTCTATAAATATGTTTAATTAATCCAGTGCATGCAATCTTGTGTGTTACCGTATTTGTATCATATTGTGCTATACATGCCTGGTGAAGGTCAATTTTAAATGAAGTGTTACCTAAAAACCTTAGTCACTGTGTGAGTGACCAATAGAGGGACTAAATATAAATGTCATTTTGTAATGTTTTAATTGAAAACAGAAAATTGTCTAGAGCTTAATCTGAGTTTTTTCTGCAAAAACTTTGAATTTTAACACTATCAAAAACTTGATACAACTGTTTGTTATAAGAAACAAACATGTTAGTGAGACTAGGAATTTGAAACAGAATAAAATGGTATGTGCATCCTAATTGCATGAAGAGTTGCAGCTTGAGGGGTGCATTTACTTTCAACAATGCATGCTCCGACAGTGTCTGAGATCTTCTGCAGGAGATATTACTTCTCATTATTAGTTTGTAATTGTGTAGTTATGGGTCATGCAGTAAAAAATTATATGATGATATACTTGCAGCACAAATTGCTGAAAAAGAAGTAAATGCTGGTTATGATAGAATGGTATCAGGACACGCTGCATTAAAGTTTGCTGTGTATGGGTTTTAGCAGGCAAAGAGTTCAAGGTTGGTGACTCAGCCTCCAAATTCCCCAGAACTCAATCCGATCGAGCATCCATGGAATGTGCTGGACAAACAAGTCTCATCCATGGAGGCCACACCTTGCAACTTAAAGGATCTGCTGATAATGTCCTGGTGCCAGTTCACACAGCACACCTTCAGGAGTCTTGTGGAGTCATGCCTTAAGGGGTTGGAGCTGTTTTGGTGACACAATGGGAACCTAAACAATCCTGGGCTTAATGGTTTTTATGGTTTTAATGTTATGGCTGATTGCGTGTTTTGTGCCCCGTCCTGTTCCTATTTCTGCTCATGCCCCCTTTCGACTTACATGATTTTTGCTATGAATGGGTTTACATTTCATGGATTGTTGTGGCTCTGACATGCTCTGACATCATTAGCTACGGCATACCGTAGCTATGAAAGAGTGCTACAGCAGAGCTAAGGTGAAATAAAGTGGCATCATGGAAAAGCACAAAAAAGGCAAAAATTTGTTATGGAAATACCATGAATAATGGATTAACTTTAACATGTGCTATGATAGTGCTATGGCTCCCTGTCGCAAGACCTACAATAACAGATTAAATTTGTATTTGTCACAATCCTGGCACTTTACTGTAACATAAGAGCCAATTTATAGCACTCTGTAGCTGTTGCTTATCGTAGCTAATCGTAGTATGCTGTAGGTGCTACTGTAGCTCCCATAATTGCGACCACAATTACACCGCAGCTCTGCCTTCACCCTGCCATAGGTCTCTGTGGGTTTCTGTAACCCTTTGGCTGTCTACAAGTGCCTATGTCTGATTATAGACGGCCACGAAAGCCCATGAATAGGCCCATGGAAACATATACTGGACCTATTCGTCACATGGAGGCCTCTGGCTCGCTGCAGAGGATGGCCCCCCCATGTGTTCTGCTTGAGATGCGTGTGGTTACTGGGGACGGTTCCACTTGACTATGAAGATACAGGCAGTTTTCTGCAGTTACTCAATAGTTCAGGACTGAAATTCCCACCAGCAGTTTTGTACCTGAGCCTCTTTATATTAACTTAAACACTTTACCTGTTATACTGAAAAAGTATGGACTTCCACCCTAACACACAGTATGACTGCAGATCAATCCCCATTATCTGTTATCACTTAAATGAAAATGGTTCCCTGTTGAGTCTGGTTCCTCTCAAGGTTTCTTCCAATTGCCGTCTCAGGACATTTTTCCTTGCCACTGTCACAACTTGCTTGCTCATCAGGAACAAGCTGGTAATTATAATTTATACATATTTCCTCAAGGTTGGCACAATTCCTGCCTTGGGTCTGTGTGCATGGAGTTTGCATGGTCTCCTTGTGCTGGTGGGTTTCTTCCAGGCATTTAGGTTTCTTCCAACAGTCAGATTAGACTAACTGGCATTCTCAAAATTGCCTGCAGGTGTGCGCATGTGTGCCATGTGATGGATTGGCATCCTATGCAGTGTGTACCCTGCCCTGTGCCTAAAGTTTCCTGGGATAAGGATAGGCTCCCGGCTTCCTGTTACCATGAATGAATGAATGTTAAAAAAGATAAACTTATTTCCTCACACTTTTCGAACATATTCTGTATGGCTGCTTTGCGACAATGACCATTGTTAAAGGCACTAGGCCTATATAAATAAATATTGAATATTAGAGTTATAAAAAGTTGTAGCTCTGCAACAAAATTTTTGAGCATGCAAGAAAAAAAAAAAAAAAAGGAGCCCAAGCTGCCAAGCTACAAAGCTTCCAAGACTTAAAGCTGACACACCCAGGGAAGCCATAAACATGCTGTATGACTAACCGTAACTTGTTCATTTGTTGCGAGTCATAGCAAAAATTATGAAATTGGTAACTGGGCATCACGTTTAGTTTTCCTGGGCTCCCCCGCCACCTTGGACAGGATAAAGTGTTGAATGAATTTAATAAATCTAATTTTTCTTGCATCACTTTTAATGTGTTAGGGCCTTGAAACCAGTTAAAACCAGTGCTGCTTTAGTGCTTTCTAACATTTTGAGGTGGGAGTCCAAAAACTGCTTGTGTTCATTAAATGTTACAGTAGATTATTCAGTCTTACAGAATGCTTTTCAAACCGTGTACGCACTTTGCTGTGTGGATTTATTTCGATTATTCCCTCTTTGGTTGAACAGGACACTGACTGGCTGTGGAAGAAACTTCCCTCCTCTAGAAATCATGAATAATGAAGCAGCTCATTAGCATATTCAGCAGCTCGTGCGTAGCTGGCTGTCCCGAGCAGAGAGAAAGAGAGCGAGCGAGCAGAAAGCGGGGCAGGCGCGCGCGGGTGCTGCACGAGCCCACGGGAGGAGGATATCGCGCGACTGGGCTTTTCTATGGAAACGCGTTGAAAACACCGCCAGCAACAATTCACCTTCACCACCAGCAGCAACACCAGCACGGAGGCGCTTGTCTTTAATTCCTCGTCGTTTTGTCACCTCGTTCGGGGAACGTTCGGGAAGCGCGGCTCGGTGTGCGGTCTTGTTTTGGTTGGAGAAAAACAAAAGCGGAAAACCCACGGGGAAAGGTGCTCAGTGCGGTCGAGGCAGCGCGGCATGAACGCGCCCGCTCACCGGCCCTGCTGTGGGTGAAGGCGGAGCGCGCGTTCCGAGTTTTTTGCGCCGATAAACAAAGACGCGGATACCTACTCTAGTTTCGTGTCCGTTAACTCGCCCCCAGATTGAACTCTTAAAAAAAACAAAAAAAAAAAACGGAAGGATACGGATACGGTGGTAGCGGTTTAGTCTCCGGAGCTGCAGCGGGTTTAAGCAAACCTTAAACATAACAACAATAAATAAAAAAGCCATGATGATGATGATGCTGCACGCGCTCGCCGTCCGGATCCTCGTTCTCGGCTTGTGCGTGCGCGGCGCCGCGGCTCAAGCAGCGTCCACTCCGGCCGTGTGCGCGCCCGCGTGCCGCTGCGACGGAGACGGCGGGGCTGACTGCTCCGGGAGGGGGCTGAGCTCCGTGCCGAGCGGCCTCAGCGCCTTCACCTACTACCTGTGAGTCACCTCTCTCTCTCTCTCTCCGCTTCATGTGTCATGGTTAGCTTAAAGTTTTACACACTTAACCCCAAATCTCACGGATGACCAGCGTATTAAAATAAAGAGTCCGGTGCAGAATGTTACAGTCAGCTCAACTACAGCAGGCTTGATACACTTGTTTATTAATTATTAGTCGTGGGTTAACTCTGTCACAGTCGAGAATTAACCATAGCTCTGTCGATCTTAAATTAACTCTTAATACTTGCATTGAGTTTTGCATTAACTTCTCACAGTCTTGAATTAACTCTAGTAATTAATTAACTCAGAGTTTAGAAATGACCTTAATACTAGTTGCACTTTTAAATGTACTCTTTAGCAGTGGATTCAACTTTCTCATCTTGAATAAACATTTAGATGGGAATTAAACCTCCATATAATCACGGATGAACTCTTACAGTGTTGAATTAACTCTGTTACCATCTTAAGGTAAAATGTAATAAGGAATTAAACCATTGTACTCTTGCGGATTAACTCTTTAGTGAGAAATTAAACACAGTTATGGTGTTGAATTAACACTTGGTTGTGAATTAATTTTGTTACAGTGTAGAAGTAACTCTCTAATGCTGAATTAAACCTTCCTTGATACACTTGTGAATTTACTCTTAGTGTCGAATTATTAATTATATTTGTATTAATTCATTAATATGAATTATAAATTGTAAATAAACTCGGCTTGCTCTTGAATTAACTCTATATAGTCTTAATTAACATTTAGTAAGGGATTAAACCGTGATACTGTTACAAGTTAACTCTGCAGTGGTGAATTAACACAGTTCCGGTGTTGGATTAACACTTAGTTGTGAATTAATTTTGTTGAAGAGCCGAATTAACCCTGTTACAGTTTAGACTGAACTATATAAAGCTTAATTAAAGCTTCATACACGTACATGTGAGTTAACTCCAGTAACAGTGCTGGATTAGTTATATAGTTCTGAATTTGCTCTGCCACAGTCTTGAATTACTGTACACCTGACGATGAATTAAGTTTGTTATAGTGTAGAATTAATTCTTCAGTGCTGAATTAAACCTTTCTTGATACTCTTGTGAATTTACTCATAGTGGCAAATTACCTCTAGTGCTTAATTAACAGTGCTACAGTGTTAAATTAGCACTTAGTTGTAAATAAACTTGGCATGTTCTTGAATTAACTCTGTAGTGGTGAAATAACTCTGTTACAGTTTGGAATGAACTCTACGGTGCTGAATTAAACCTTGATACACTTGTTAGTTGGCAATTAATTTAGTTACAGTGCTGAATTATGTAGATGACACAGTAACAGGCTGGATTGAGTCTACAGTATAATCCATATTAGCTCTGTATATCACCACTGAATTAACATTTGGTGATGAATTAAGTTTGTTATACTGTACCTGTAATGTTGAATTAACTCTATAATCCTGAATCAAACCTTCCTTTGGTTCACTTGTGATTTTCCTCTTAGTGGCGAATTACCTTTAGTACATAATTAACTGTGCTATAGTGTGTAATTAGCATAAACTCGTCAGACTCACAAATTAACTCTTAGTGGCGAATTAACGATGTTAAGCCTATATTGACAGTTTAATTAGTTTACAGTTGTCGGATTAACTCTGTAGTTGTGCATTACCTCTGTCACAGTTTTAAACTAAAGATAACAGCAGTGAATTATCCTGTACAGTATTTCAGTAACAATTAGAGATAAAGTAACTCAGTGTTAAATTTAACTATATTAAAGTCTTATGGTTATGCATTCAAGTTTTCTGTTTTACAAAAAAAAAAAAAAAACCTTCCTTATTTGATGGTTAATATGAAACATACTGCTCGTCCTAAATGTCACACATTAAAACTAAACACCTTCTGCATGCAGCACGGCCTGAAGCACCATGTCATGTTTCTGAGACAGGACCATTGTTTTCTTTGGACAGAGACTGGAACGAGTGACTCCCCTGGCCAATAACCAGCGCAAACAGCCATTTCCCTAAGTAGAGCAGGGGTGTGTGTGTATGTGTGTGTATGTGTGTGTATGTGTGTGTGTGTTATGTGTGGAGGGGAGGGATGGGGGGTGGTGGGTGAACCAAAGTGTGCAGTACTATTCCCGCTTTATTAAACACCTCTCAGACTGGCTGCTGAACTTGAGCAACCCGAGACAGGGCTTTTTATGTGCCTCGGACCGATTCTCAACTTTTTTTTTCCTTTTCTTTTTTCTTTCCCAGAGCATTCCACACACTCGCGCAGGAGGGGATTGTTGCACCGTTGGGTGTCGAGGTTACACAAGACCCGTATAGTGTAAAAGGTTTTCTACTGCTTGTCCTAGTATACGTTTAGTGTAAAATTACTAGCTTTTAGCTTGGCTCGGGTACGAGACAAAAAACCTTCGCTTTATCAAGAACCATCAATTTTGAAATGACTACGGTTAAGGTTTATAACCTCTTTACAAGCACATGCGGGGAGGGAATGAGTTAGAGAACGATAAGCATGTTAAAGTCAATTGGTGCAGCTTGTTAAAAAGTAACAGCACCCCCGATGATGATGATGATGGTGATGCAACTGGTCAACATTCATGCAGTTAAAATGTTTTTTTTTTTTTTGTTTTTTTTTTTTTTTGTTTTGTAGTTAAATGACGGGATTCCTGCAGTAACATTAAACTGACATGAATTACTCAGTACATATAACATTTTATTCTGATATTCTGTGCCTGATTTTCGTTCTACAAGCTGTAGAATGAGGATAACCTCCAAACCTGTCTTCTTCATGAAAGCCACCAGTTATAACCATTTTTAAATATGAGGTTACATAAAGGACACGACTCTCCTCGTGGAGCTTTAGCAGAAAAACAATCAACATAATTGATATAGTGGATTATTATCAATAACAGCATGTCCCGAAGTGTTTTATTCCTCTTATACCATAGCAATTTGCCAAATATTGCAGTGATCAACTTTTTTAAAAACCATGTGCCTCCAGGTACTCGAATTTCTGAAAACATGCGGTATAGGCCGATTGGCATTTTCAAAATAGCTCGTAGCGTATGAACGGGTATTATGAGTGTGTGTGTGTGTGTGTGTGCGTGTTTGTGCCCTGCAGTGCTTTCTCGCCCTTCCACAGGTTGTACGCCACCTTGTGTCCTAAGTTCCCTGGGCTCGGCTCCAGGCCGCGGCGACCCTACCCAGAATAAGCGCTATAGATGATGGATGGGTGGATCGTGTTACGTCCACAATACAAGTTAGTCCCCCCCTGTGTCACTTATCAAATTATAGCAGGGATTAACTGTCGTTCCCTCACAAGCCTCTCTCTCCTTTAAGAATGTGATAAGACAAAAAATTTGAGATTGTCATATTAACAGAAAAAAGCAGAAAGTTTCCTGTAGCAGTTATTACCTAGTTACCTGTTTGAGTTGAGTGTCGATAGCAGCATTCAATATTATTGGAACATGACCACCTATGCTTTTTTTTTTTTCTTTCTAAGAGTTACTAGATGACATTTGACTCATATTTTCACACACTTCTCTCCTGTCAAGCTGACGGTCTTGCATATCACCAGAGCCCCCCCCTGCTCGTTAAAGCCCACTTCTCTTTATTAGCTCCCCACTCCACTTCCATGAAGTAGCTCTGCTCTGCGTCTTTCCCAGCCTGGCTGTTTTGAAAGCAGCCTGTCTGAGCTCTAGAAATATCTATGCCAAGCAGCCGAGTGTAACCCAACGCCAGGCTAAGTCCAGTTAGCGGAAGTGATAAGGCCAGAAATAAATAAGCCGAAGTGTTAACACTCACCCCGGCAGTGGCCATCTTAGATGTAGCATTGCGATACCGAGTGGCCGTGCACTCAGGTGACCTGTGCAGACTGAGCAGCGTTCGTTTCAGCCACTTCAGCTGGACTTGGCGTGCTACCTGAACCACATTTTCTCAGAGCTGACTCCGACAACGTTTACTTATCAGAAAGGATAAGTAAAAACAGACACTTAGTGCGTTTGGTGTAATTGATTTGTACGGTGGCCAGGATTGATTTCTTCAGTTCTCAGGAACAGTCCGCTTTCATATCTGATTCGGTTTGAGCACGGAACGATTGTGTTCTCACTGACCAAAAACGAACCAGACTTTGTGGTCAAGTGTTTTTCGGGAACGATCCTTATTTTGGGAAAAAAAATAAATAAATGCCCTAAAAGCCAACAGGGCCCATAGTTTGTCTTAAGGTTCGACTCATGGATGAGGCACATGACCGATCCGACAATACTCAGACTTGTGTATATGGTCTAACTTCCATGCCGTATATTTTCAGTTTCAGTTACGGCGGTTCAGCGGGTGGTGTTTCCACCTCACAGGGTCAAATCTCTGAGCTTGAAGCTCGTGTTAAGTCTCTGTGGGTTTCCTCTGGGTTCTCTAGTGTTTCTCCAAACTTTCCAAATACAAGTGTGTAGGTGGATTGGTTATGGTAAACCGCTCCTAGGTGTGAATAAGTCTCTGGTTTTATAGTGTATCGTGCCCTGTTTGACTTACATTCTGCCACCTAATTATTATAGTTACCTCTATGAAAAAAGGTATTGATTTTGATCAGCAATATATTTGCAGTCATTGACAACTTTCCTGACATAGTTTTAAAAATCTATGCATACGGTTTAATAATACTGACTGAAAATGAAATAATAGCAATAAAAAAAAAAATAGCTGTCAGTCAAAAAAAAAAAAATCAGTTATGGCAGGGTTTGTCATGATTTGAGAAATGCCCTGGCGCATAGCCGGCTCGCTTGCGCTGCATGCCTTATTGCATTTCTGGTATTTATTTATGTAATTGATAATAGTAGGGCACCTCTCGGTGTCTCCGTGCCGAATCGCCTGCTGTTGCCGCCATCGTGTCTGTCCGTGCAAAGAGAACTGGATACGATCTGAGCATAAAAATGAAACAGGAGAATCACAAGAATCACACAGGTTTATGCAACAGGGAAAGTAAAAGGAGATAAGTGCATATATGTGTGTGTGTGTGTGTGTGTGTGAATCTAGTCGATGATTACCCCCCCCCCCCTTCACTGTGCAGATAGCAGCTCCCAGGCTTGTGTAGTTAATAAAGTTTGCACAGTTTCAACAGGTCGTTGCGCAACGCCTCAGGTTAATGATCCACCACACGAGGCAGGGCAGCAACGGCGGCGGCTCACTGACGCAGAACTCCTCCAGCTTCAAGGAGCAAATATGCACAGCCGTCACCTCGGCACACAATCAAAAACCTTGACCTTGAACTCGGATGAAAAAAGGCCGTAACCTATTAAATCGCATGTGTGACCTGCCCTCTGCAGATAACAAGTACAAAAGCATGCATTGTGCGTTCAGAACGTGATATATGGAGTTTTACTGATACAGATACAGTGGATTCATTTCCAAGAAGATTGGTCCCAAGATTATACGAATTATATTGCTGTAGCGCTTGACTTCGATTTCAAGCCGTTTGACCCTCACTGCTTTGATGCCATCTTATCTTTTTCCTTCTCGTCCATCTTAGCGCAGACTGTCTGGACTGCGTTAAGCCGAGACGTCCCCTCCCTCATCGGTCTGTCCACGTGCCATTAGCAGCCCCTTGTTTTCAGACTCATTTGAGCAATTCCTCATCCAGAGTAAGGAATGCGTCTTTGTATCGCGTAAGCAAACAGAGGCGCCACGTCTTGCGCCCCGTGTCTTAAGTGCACACAGTATGGGATTGTGGTTGCGTCCAACCAGACAGAACACACACCTTGCATGTATGCACGCAGGGCATTCAGGGGACTTCTCATAGAAGACTTGGGGACAAAAGTGTGTTTGTGCATGAATCACAGCCAAGACAGAAAACCACACTGCTGTGGACTAATGCACTTTTATGAGGACTTACAGGAGCTGCGATAGGAACGAGTCTGAAGGTCAGATGAGTGAAGCGTTGAGGTTTTCTAGCCAGTTTCCTTAAACCTTGGGCTTGGTTTTATACAGGATGTATAGTTTATGGTCTGCTTTATTGATTTCTCAGAAATTCAGGATTGGGTCCAAGCATCGGGGACCAGTGGTGGGGGTGGAAGTGTGACTTTCCAGGCGTTAGTTTGATTTGTACCGTTACTGTAGAACATACGGGGAAACGGGTGTCCAGTTCTCAGTAACAGAACGGTCTTTCTTTTGGTCTTTCAGACTGCTTGAGAATTTAAAAATTTTTAAATCTTTAATTCCTAATTACTGTCTAGCACATTCCAACAGTTCATTCACATTAGGGCCCCAGGACTGTTTCCGAGAATCCCAAAATCTGGATCATTTTGATCAGTGAGAACACGATCGTTCTGTGCTGGGGAGTCGATCTGATTCGATCCCTACAGAAGCCAGTCGTACCTGAAAATGGAAGTAGACGCTTCGTCATCAGTACTGTCTGTCTACCCCGAAATCTCTGTCTGTATGTAGCGCGCCCCAGTAGGAGGTATGCGTGAGCGTTACTCTTGATTTTTATTTATTTATTATTATTATCATTTTTTAAAATGTTACTAATATTCGGTATAGCGCGAAAGTTAACTTCTTTGTTCTCTTCTTCACTTGTGTTTAATGGCGGCTCAAAAAACAAGTAGTTGTATACTGCTACCTGCTGTATTGGAGAGTGTACATGTGCATCCGAGAACAGAAGACAATAAAGAGGGCCAGCGGGGGATTGGGGACGGGGAGTAATTGTTCCTGGGTGTAATACAAATTGGGAAATTGTGCCTAATGTGAAATGGCCTATAAGGAAAAATAGCGGTGGATTAGGAACCATCAGGGACCACTTAATACGATATTATCACGATACCCATTCGTGTCGATTCGATTTCTATTGTAACCATCACGATTTTATAAATGTTATGATCTATTATTATTATTATTAATTTGTTTATTTAATGTTATTATTTTTATTTTGTTACAATTCTAAACAAACCGCAAACAATTCCCTCCTACCACACATTTTGCCGCCTCAAATGCAAACATGTATGAATTACTTTATTTAAAAAACAAATCTATTCACAAGTCAGTGTGGCGATGCACGAATTGCAGTAATAAAGAATCATAATACATATCTGAATCTATATATTTTTAATTGTCTCTAGTGGTATTTATAAACAGGAAAAAAACACAAACATGAACGACCAGCATCCCAGTAGTCAGGACAAGAGGTGTGTCCACCTGCATGTCAGTCATGTCGGCTGTCAGGTCAGGATCAGAGTGCAGTGAGTGGATTTGGAGGGAGGACCTGAGCTTTATCTAACCTCTGGCAAAATGCTTCATCTTTAACAATCCTGTTGAAATGTTCTAACGTGGAGTCTCCTTCCATGAAGAGTAAATAAATGTTCTCGTAACTGAACAAAAAATCACCTTAATAAAAATTTGTTACCTATTAACACTTAAAAAAAAAAAAAATGTGACCATGCATGTCCGTGTGAAACATTGTTACTATAGAGATGATAACAATAACAGTGAGATTGAAATAAACCTGTGAATTGCCTCGCAGCCATAACTGCTGTTATACAGATTTAATCAGACTTAATCTCCTAGCCAATCACAATCAAGAATCTAATCATGCAGTGGTATGAAAGGAATGTCACTTTTATAATGGCAGTAATTTATGATCATTATGTTTTATTATCTTTGTATTATCAGTTGTATTATACCGGGATCTCTATTTTTTTTTTTATCTACACCAACGTCTGCTGCACAGGTGTAAGTTTATAAGTTTATAGGAAATTTACACATTCTGGATTTCCTCTTCTCTGCTTAGAGTCGAAGGTTTTTTTTTTTGAAAGCCTGCTTTCAACACAGCGGCCCAGAAGTCTGGATTCACAGGCAAACCAGCAAATTCTGTAAAATTGAGCAGCAAATTCCTGAAAAATCCTGTCATGCGACCAGGATGAGGACGAGCAAATTATAATTCATGCAACTTTTTGCCCTTTGTGCATCTGCAGGGCGCTGACGTCATCAGTCAGTCCTGCCAGCAACGAGATTTCATATCAGTGCTAATAATATCTGCTTAAACAGCTAAATCGATGTGTCTGGCTTTCTTCCTTCTTCCTTCCTTCTGGACATCAACAAATACAAGATTCAAGATTCAAAGGTGCTTTATTGGCATGACAAATATTAACATTTGTTTTGACAAGGCACAATAAGTCACAAGAAAATCACAGGAGTAGAGGAGTAAACACTAGTAAAAAAAAAACAGTAGTATAGAATGAGTAATAATAAATAAATGTACAGTGAAACGTTAGATTATGAGCATAATTCGATTCGGAAGCGGGCTTGTACTTCAAAACACTCGTAAACCAAATAGAATTTTCCCATAAGAAATAATGGAAACTCAAATTATTTGTTCCACAGCCCCAAAGAATAAATACATAAAAATAATTAACACAAAATATTAAGTAAAAACAAAACAATTTAACCTGCACTTCATTCATTCATTCATCTTCTATACCGCTTTATCCTCTATTCAGGGTCGCGGGGGGCCTGGAGCCTATCCCAG
>JAQMYK010000023.1:6887974-6903328 GCA_030014345.1 Clarias buthupogon | reverse complement strand
ACACACACACACACACACACACACACACACACACACACACACACACACACACACACACACACACACACACCAAAAGCTTGTTATTCGTAGTGACAGACCGAGCGAGTCTTGGCATTGATGGAGACGTGTTCCCCGGCGCCACGTCTCTGCCCGCTGATCACAGGCTGCAGGTCGAGTGTTGAGTTTGCTAATAGCTCAGAGCGACTAACAGGAATCTGTCCACTACAGGATTTTCAGACTGTCAGCAGGATGTAGAATGGCATCCCAGCATGCTTCAGTGCAGATTATGGCTAGACTTCAGGACAAGCTCTATCTGTCTATCCGAATCTATCTATCTATCTGCTTTTCTCTTTATCTCCCTCGTTCCTGTCCTCGCGTTGAGCTCTGGTATGTGTCTGTAATGATGTAACGGCTTTGTACTTGAGGTGTTTTGAGATCCAGTTCTGTCGAAGCTTATCATCTCTGCCTGTCGCCTCGGCTCTGCTTTGCATAAAACTCTCTTTCCGCTTTCCCGCCCTACTCGCTGACCCCGTGATGCACCCAGACGCTGACCCCGCCCGCACTCATACCCGTCTAATCACCTCAGGTAAACTCACTAGTTTTACAACAGCTTCGGCATCAGGAAGGATTTCGCCATGGAGCTAAGGCAAGAATGTCTGATTAGTCACAGGAAGAAACGCGTGAATCGCTGCTTAGGAGTATTTGCAGAAAATGACTGGTGTTTACTTTCATAAATGGAGGACAATGAAAATTGGGAAACATGAGGAACAAGTAATCTTTGCTTAGAAGAGCTTGGATCAAGTTGTTGAAAAAGGGGGAATCTACTGTATGTGTAATAACAACCACTGAGAGCTGTGAATCAGGGGTAGTAGACTGTAGTTTCAACTGAATTGGATTTTTGGGTAATGATGGCCGTCTGATTCAATTCAGTAGTACTGTACTCATGTTTACTCTCCGATTTCGAAGCGATAATCTTCTTCTCAACACCCCAATGCAGTAGGTGGCAGTAAGGAACCATAAACATTTACATTTCATTTAGGTATTTAGGTATATGGCAGTAGGGAGCAAAGGTCAGCTGTTCAGTCTAATTCCACAGAAAAGCCAATGTTGCAAAAAAGAAATTATTCAATTCAGTTTTATTGGTATAGCGCTTTTAACAATTGTCATTGTTGCAAAGCAGCTTTACACAATCAAAAGAAAAATTATGGAAATTATGAATCAAAATGCTGATATACAGATATTATACAGTAGATATAGATATTAGTTACCTCATTAACTCAGTGCATCACAGATAGCTGTGTATGAGGCTCAGATGGCAAAGAGTGCAAGGTTGTCGATCTTCCTCAGAATTCCTCAGAACTCGATCCAGTTGAGCATCCATGGGTTGGAATGTGCTGAACAAACAAGTTCTATCCATGGAGACCTCAACGCGCAATCTAAGCGCTACTGAAGTGTGAATGATTGTGAGTGTGTAATGGGCTAGAGTGTATTTTCTGGCATAGTCTCCAGACCTATGTGTCCCTCTGACCAGGATTAAAACACTTGCTGAATTTGAATGAATGATAAGTTGTAAAAGAGATGCAAACTTTTGCACTCAGCTGTGTACGATGTACGCTTTTGCTTCAAATGTCGCTGCGTTATCTGGGATTACAATCTTAAGTCCTGAGAGCATTTGGAATGATGTTTTATTAAATAAAGACATAACAAAATACAGCAGGATGTAGAATTGAGTTTGCTTCAGGCAAAGTGCTTTTTGTTAACGTGCGTCTTTCAGGGTAAAAGGTTTTGTGCTCGCGGCCCGTGGCACTTAAGTGACGCTGAAGTGGCCTGTTAATATGAGAAAGGAAGAGAGATGTGGACTCTGATTAGGACATTCTGTACAAACACACGCACATTCCTATCCGATGATTCTACAGCTATGCTTTATTACATATTTGATAATCACGTTTTTCACATACGGATCCAAATCACGTTTATTCCATAACCTGGAGTTTTGACTGTATAGAAAATAATATGATTTAATCCACTTCTTGGTGCACATCAGGATTTATGTGGCACATGATGCATTCATGCTTCCATTCCTCACTGACTTGTGTTTTACAGACCATGGAAAATTGGAGAATTAGGTTAGTAGGATTTTTCAAATAAGAAAAATAATCTCTTGTTGTGTTTTTTTTTTTCTTTCTTTTTTTCCAGCATGCTTCAAAATAACCAGCTGAAGACGGTTCCTAGTGCTGCTCTCAAGAGTCTCCATGCACTGCAGTCTCTGTAAGTCATATACACACCTAAACGTGCACGAGTTGTGTATTTTAACATGTGGGTCCTCTGTGTCAGTATTTACTTTTATGGATTCAGGTGTGTTTGACTGTGAGAGCTGGGACAGCTGTGCATTTGGGGGGAAGAAATAGCTCTTTCTGCTGTTATCACCTCTCCAGATCCCACCCCCATTCCCTTCTTCCCTCACTTGTTTTTTTTTTGCAGCTGTGTGTCCCCGCGGGGCTGGGGCCAGTGCACCGGACCTGAAGTAATGCATTCTGGCACAGACACTTGGCCCGCTTCTTAGATCAAGATTCTCCAAACAATCTGTACATCAACACGCCTTCTGCCCTTAAGCACGATTTAGTCTGGGTGAAAGGATAGACGGATAGACAGACAGAGCTATATGTTCATAAATTCATCTCTATATGGCTGTCAGAATTGCTGTTCAAATACTTTTTTTTCCGTGTACTGTTAAGTAAAAAAACATTCAAATGTTTAAATTTCTATGATTGTTTAATCACTTAAAGGTGCAGCAGGTAAGATTCGTAGTTGTTGTTGTTGTTTTCCCAAGATTAGGTTTCTAACAGTTACTGTAGGTGGGTTTGACAGTTGAATGTTTCCCGTCTCTGCCCCCAGGAGCTTAGGTGTCCCTTGGTTGTCCTGAAATCTGCGGAGCATGCTCAGTGGTCCTAGGCCAATAGCTCGACTCCCAACCACATTATCTGGGTGTACTAGTCTTTCGATTTAATACAATTTCTTTTGGACCAACATGTTTACGTGTTTTTTAAAATCTAAAGTTTTAGTCAGGGTAAGACAACTAGTCGGATTGACACGACGTCATGTAAACATACTGACTGAATCAGATACATAAATCAGGACTCGCTGCTAACTACCTTGTTTGTCAGGTGTTTGTTTGTGACATAATAGGTTATCCAGGTCTGATAAGCTGAAAAGGGAGCATATCGCCACCTACCATAATGGAGACGGACATACTTCAGCAAACGTGCTTGTGTAATAGGACAAGAACAGTCCAATTAAATGTCCTAGTCGAGCTATAGCCATAACTTGACTTAACTGTGCTTGTAAATATATTGAGTGTGTATAAAATGACTGACAGGAAAAACAAAAACAAACAATTGGCACTGTAAACTGATTCCCTCAGTGACTTTGTAAATTTTTGCTACGGCCACAGTTTAATCAACATTTTATTTTTTTAAATCATGCTTTACATATCTTACAGGTTATTTTCACAATTCATTTAATTTTTGTTAGGAATAAAAAAAATATATATATTGCACCTTTAAAGCAGGTCTGTTAAAATATGTTTCTTAAATGCTTAATCATGGAACCCAAATTCTAAATATAAATAGATTTTCGTATACTGTACAGTATGCATTTTTCATGTATCTGAGAAATAAAGCCCTTGCTGTTCTAGAGAAATAACCAACAGAATTTTTTAACCTTTTTATACAACTAGAATTTGCTCAAGATTATGATTTTTTATTTTATTTTTTTTTACATATTAAAGAAAAACACTCCATACTTTCATCCTTGTATAGTTGTATTAAAGGAACTTTTACAAGCAAGAATTGACATTCTTGTCACTTACAGCAGCTACAAACAATCATTCCCTTAAACAGCCACATTTTTTTCACTTTTTTAAAGTTAATAAGACAAAAATGTAGCTTGTTATTTTACAGAGAAACTGCAAAGCCCTCAGTCAAGTTTCAGAATAATCCTCAAAGTATGAAAGCCGTGACACAAGACTCTTTCCTAATCTCACTTCAATTACCATATTAACAATTACACATTAAAAAAATCTGTTTGTATGGAGTCCTGGTGTATATTACTATAGAAACAGTAATGTATTAGAACATGCACATTAATGCAAACTTAGCAGACTGACAAGTGTATGTTTCTAATTGTTTTTGTAGATCACTTGTAAAATAGACTTTTTTATTTATTTATTTGAAACAAACTTTTGGAAAAATGATCGATGGTGTCATAGATATAAAAGCTAAATAAAACATATTGAGATAGATTTTACAATGGAAAAAGTGAAATTTTATATTGAAAGTGATGATAAATAGATAAATGGATAAATTGATGGTGGATAAATTGTTGAATGGTGGTACGGTGGCTTATTGGTTAGGGTCCTGGGTTTGATTCCCGTGTCGGGTCTGTGTGCATGGAGTTTGCATGTTCTCCTTGTGATTGGTGGGTTTCCCTCCTACAGTCCAAAAACAATTTGGCGCTCCCAAATTGCTCGTAGTATGAGAACGAGTGTGTGAAAGTTGACTGGAGGTCCTACCACAGTCGAACAATTGGGAAGAAATACAATGCTTCTCATTGGCTTCCACTGTGTCTAGATGAACTACAGAGGTTATTAGATGAAAAGAGTTTCCACAGAATAGATGAATGGATGAACGGATTAGGTTGGTAAATGGATGGGTGGATGGATGAAGAATTGAAGGTGGGTGGTTGGATGAGAGGAGGGTGGATAGATATGTAGGTAAATAGATGAATGGATGGGCAGTTGGATAGATGGGTGAATGCATGGATGGATGGATGTGTAGGTACAGGGTCAAATGGATGGGTGGGTGTTTGGATGGATAGGTTGGTGGATGACTGGGTGAATGGATTAATGGATGGATGAGTGAATGGACTTCCCCTAAGAGGAAAGAAGGGGAAAAGTGTAGTAGAATGTTATTAGAGATAGACGGTCCTACGGGAATGTCTTTTCCCTGCAGGTTGGTTGCTGTAATCAGGCCGCTTCCTAATTACAGCGGAATCAGCGCAGCCTGAAGCGTTCATACACACTCGGAGAGCAGCGGAAGCTCACTACACTACTTCCTTCCAATCCTACTCTCAATTCATTCTTTCTGCTTAAATCAGCAACACGCGAGGGTCCGGCGCACTTCAAAGGTTTCTACTGGGCTTCTGCGAGCATGCCGAAAGGGCTCCCGCGCTACTGCAGGGAAAGTTCGCCAGCCGTTTGAAGCCACTCGCTGGTCTGGGCGCTGACAGCTTTCTAAACCACAGTCCACTAATTATGCAGCCAGCTGTACTTTGAAATTGTTGCACATGTCACAAAGCATGAAGTGAAGATCTGTTGCCCAGAAAGTCAATATTGTGACAAGAAGGCAATTACGCTGTATCATATCCTGTTAATTGCCTCTGTATATGTGGCTATATGACAGTCATGTCAGTTGAAGTAATAGCCGTTAGGGGTGATGAAAAAAATTGATGAAAGGAAAGTGTAATTTCTGAGAGAATGTGCCTTTGGTTATTTCGTCTTGCTGTCAAACGAGTGCATTTGTAAGTGTGTTTATGATGTTTGTGTGTGTGTGTGACCCTAAAATAGGACATGTCTAGATCTGTTTCTTGTGCACAAACTGCTTATCCAGCTGGTGCTACGTGATGTTCATCTCCACTACAAATCTAAATTAGATTCAGTATTTTTTTTTTCCTTTCAGGTTTGCATAACTGTAACCACAGTTACATAAAATACAGAAATACCGGCTTTCTCAAGAAACACCCAAGGCTACTAGTAGTTTACTGTATTTATCAACTCTAAACAAGCTGCGCTGGATTTGTACCGTCCTACATGTGAGGCATGTGCCTCGGGTTAGAAAGCGAGCCAGAGTTCACGTCCAGTGCAGATGTCACCGAGATCATTTCTCACATAAGATAACAAATGTCTCAGAGAGGTTCTGTCGAAAAGCATGCATTAATCAAACACGCGCCTCGACACCAGACGAGCGCACCTGTGTGCGCGTACTTTCTTTGGCGCTCATCTTGTTTTGAGTCGTCCTTTCCCAGAATGCTTAGGGTGAGCAGGAGAATGTGTTTAACCAAGGTTAGTACATGGCTCTATTAAGGTCTCTTAACAAGTGCAGGTTGTATTTATGTTTACTCAGAGTAGGAAGTGGATACTGATTAGGGTAAAAGCCTTAAGGGTTGTACACTCTACTTCTTGATAACATTCAGGAGCGAGGAGTGGAGTGTGGACTACATTGTGGGAACATTTTACTCAACTCCTAGATATCATAGATATACACGATATAAACAACATGATTGAAATGTAAACACCGTCCAAATCCCAGCCCAATTCATGTGCAGGTAGCCAGAAAAACATGTAAACATTTCAGTCTGTTGAGTTTGCTTTAAAATGTTACAGTTAGACAAAAACTTCCAAAGCTCTGAAACACCTTCCATAAATGTTAAACAAACATCTAACTCAAAAGAAGTTCCACCGTATCGTCTACTGTGTTTAATTTTCGTATAAGAGTGCCAGGACATTTATTAATCCGTGTATTATTAGGCTTAGATTAAGTCAAACATGCATCATACAAGTCCCTGTAATTGCGGTGTTACTATAGAAACTTACTAAAACACAAACCTGTTACTTGAATAACAGCCAGAACTATCGCCAAAGTCGCTGTTATTGAAAATGAATCAGCACCAGGTTCAAAGTTTCAGCAGTGATGCAGTAGAAGTTATAATAACATTGGGGGGCAAATTATTATTACAGCAGATGTTTTCAGAACATTGTAGGAATGTTATTTTTGGAATTTCACAGCCTAACCTTCTTTAAGTTCCTATTTTTCTTACTTTCTTTCTTTCTTCCTGTTTTTATTATGTGGCGGCAGGCACAAAATTGAGGTCAGATCATGGGATTATATGTTCCCTGTATTTTTCTGAAATGTGGGAACTGTTAAAATATATTCATTCGGTGCCTCTGAGTGTGCCCGGTGCCCACGAGCTTGCCGTATCATACGGAGATCACAAGTTTGAATGCTGTAGCTTTTGTGGCCTACTGCACCCTGGGGCCTGGAGAGAGACAACTGGCCGAGCTCTCTCGGCGAAGAGTGATAGGAGGCAAAGTAACGCTCTCACAACAGTTGCTAGTGATTGGCTAAAGAGCCAAAAAAAAGGGAACTACATGGCGCCAACCAACCCCAAATATGGGGGCCACCAGCCACTATTGCAAATATCACCACACCAGGTACCACTCTTGTCAGCTAAGAACAGGAAACTAAGGCTATAATTCAAATTGGCTCACCAAAATTGGACTAAAAGATAGAAAGAAAGAAAAATTGCCTGGTCTGTTAAGTCTCGGTTTGGATGGCAGGATCAGAATCTGTCTTAAACAACATGAAAGCATGGATCCATCCTGTCTTGTAGCATAGGTTCAGGTTGGTGATGGTGTTGCTGTATAATGGTGTGGGCGATATATTCGTGGCTCACTAACTGAGCATCGTTTAAATGCCATATGCTACCAAAGTATTGTTGCTGACCGTGTCCATTCCTTTATGACCACATGATAACGCGCCATGTCACTAAGCTAAAATCATCTCAGAACATCTCATCTTGAACAAGATAATGTTTAGGATCTGTACTCAAATGGCTTCCAAAGTCACCAGATCTCCATCCAATAGATCAGCTTCGCTATGGGATGGTACGGGAGACAAATCTGAAGCAACTGCCATGTCAATATGGACCAAAAAGGGATATTTCCAGCACCTTGTTGAATCTATGCTGCGATTAATTAAGGCAGTTCTGAAGACAAAACAGGGTCCAACTTATTATTAGCAATGTGTGCTTAATGAAATAGCCAGTGAGAACATTTAATTAAGAAGCATAATGTTGTAGTAATCTCCGATCTTCATCAAATCATCTTCGCTCTTTCCATTCAGCTCTTCCCTATTTACATAATGATGTACAGTTAGATTACAGATGCAAAGGTATAACTGACTGGCTGACCGATGTCCAAATTTGTTTTCTGTCTACTGTTTAAAAGGTAAAGAGGTAGACACACATGCCAAAAGTTTGATACAAGTGCGAGCAAACAGTCCATAATCCAAAATCGAGCTGCACCACCAGCATTAGATCAGAGTTGGCATGAGACTAGAGCTATAGATCTCTGAGCTTTCCTTCAACCTGACATGTTTTTGAAGTTGGTTTTAGAGCTGGGTGTAGACCCATCTAGTAGTATTACCTATAGACGTCTAAGGAAATCCCCCATAAGGATAGCGTGTGTGTGTTATGGACTAGCAGTGACGCTCATACAAGATGATGGATGTCAGCTGAAATCCTGTCTGAACACAACCCTTCGGCTCAATCCTGCACTGTTCATCCTTCCACACCAACCACGTAATCATCCAGACCGAAATTCACCGTCATTCATAAACAGGATGTTCCCACTCTCTATTCTTACCCATCTCCCATCATCTCCCTCGATCTGCAGCGTCCGTGTCCATTCACAGGTCACCACTGAAGGCAGATAGTGAGTCAAGAACACTTGGGAATTACATCATATCTCTGACACTAGTAACAATATTGTAGCACAAGGTCTCCTTCGCAGCAGAACAAAAACGAACAGATCCTAACACTCAACGCTTTGATTTCATTATCAGAGCTGAGGTTTAATCAGCACTTAAAAAATTCCCGTAAACATTTTTCTTCATATAGCTAATGTTTTACATGCACTCCCCCCCCCCCTTTTTTTTTTCCTGAACACATTCTTCACCTCTTAGCTCAAAACCTCCCGTGTGTGCCAGCGAATACACAAACAGTGACTCAGATCTGTTAAGTGGCTGCAGTATTTGGCGTATACTGTAGCACAGCTCGCTTTGGACCCACGATCTCCAAGGTGTGGCCTCCGACCCCTCATAAGGCATGTGTGCAAAGTGTAGGACTAAGGAGCAACATACATGTGATGATGTTAGAGCAAGTTGGATTCTTTTTCGCTTTCTGTAGCTTAGCAGCTGGGCAGGTGTTTTTTTTGTATGTTTGTTCTCACTTGATGGTGTGTGTAATGGATGTGTGAGGTAATGCAGAAGTGCGTGTATTTGTGGTGTATGCACTTGCAGGTTGTGTTTACTTTTCATCTTCTTGTATGGCTTGAGTTCATCCACCCACAGTCAAGACACCAGTGAGAAACTGGTGTTAACATGTGCAGTTACGAGCCAAAGCATTGAGACTCCTTCTGTTTTCGCATACTTTGTGTTATAGATTTAACAAAACGGATTACATTACAAAACGTTTTGTTGTTTTAGACATTTTTGCAAGGAATCAAGTTTTGATCATGTGCCTTTCTGTATTTCACCCTTTATGCATTTTTTCATAACATTTATCTTTCCCTCATAACCAACCCGACATAGCATAATGCTGCCACCCCCATGCTTTACCTATAGGGATGGTATTAACCAGATGATTAGTAGTAGTGTTTTTTTTTTCTATCCCAAAATGATGTGGATTATTGTATGTCTCACACTGTCTCATTCACTCATTCTCTATATCGCTTATCATGTACAGGGCCACAGGAGGGCATGTAGCAGGGGACTTAGGGCACTAGGCGGGGTACACTCTGGATGGGATGCCAGTCCATTGTTGGGCACAAGCATGCACATACTCACACACTACAGTATGGTCAAGTTGGAAAAGCCTGTTAGCTTAATTTGCATGTTTTTGGACTGTGGAAGGAAACCGGAATATGCAGAGGAAACCCACCATGAGCAGGGAGAACATGCAAACTCCATATGTATATCGAGAGAGAGAGAGAGAGAGAGAGAGAGGAGCTGTCTTGTGCCTTAAGTAACCTGAGAAAGGCTCCAGGCCCCAGCCACCCTACAACAGGATAAGTGGTTTAGGCAGTAGATAGATCAATGTGTGTGCGTGTATATGTGTGTTTTGGATAAAAGTCTTACCAATGTTCATGGCTTTTCTTCAAACTATTAGTTTTCTAGTGTCTTAAGGTACAAAAAAAAAGAAAACATTCTAAAACGGCATTGTGAAGGAGAATCATGTCTAGTGGTCAAGAAAGTGGACGTCTTAAATTAAAATAACACATGTCCACTTGTAAATGATCTGGGCTAATTTCTCTTCTCTCTATTTTGCTTTCACTTTATCCCATGGTGTGACTAGAGTACAGCTGCAGTTTTGAGATTGCACAGTTTGAATATTATTCAAAGTTGAATTTATAATGTTTACATATTCAGAAGCAAAAAAGTACATATTCAAATATTTTAGGTTCAGCATTCTATGTTTGGTCTCTCAATATAAGGTCAAGTAGTTTTTTCAAAGTAGTTAATTTAATAAACGGGACTTGTGAATGAATCACTCTTTTTCTTGGAATATAGTCCAGTGCCTTGATTAGGGGACTTGTTATGCATAGTTAACTTTCAAGTCATTTTTAGACATTCAGATGGGTTATTATATTAAAATACAAATAAAAAGCATGAGGAAAAAAAAAACATTCTATGCCCGTCTATTTTTGTATCAGTCAGGGTTTAAACAAGCCACTTAGATTTTTCCCTGTTGTGACCTCATATGAGACGATACCTCTCCCCCGGCTTGTTGCCCAGCTCTGTTGTTCTCTGGTGAGGGCGTGACTGAGCAGTAGCTCAGTTAAATAAATAAAAATTATAGGGGTTTGTGGTGTGGAAAAAAAAATATCCGAGGGACATTTCAGCTGGAGCATTACCAGATACACTTTTGGGAACACTTTATGGAAATAGTAAACACAAACCTTGAAGTTCTTCAATACCTTCATGTTAACTCCTACATGCTGGGCATATGTGGGTAAATAGACAGGCAGCCAGTAGGGATTTACCCAAATTTGTAAGGACCAAGATAATCCAGCTAATAAAATATAACTAAAATATCAGCAAGACAAAAACATTACTCTGGCTTTAAACCAAGCTACATGTAATGTAATGTCTTATGATAAACGATGATATTGTCTTCTTTCGTATTCATTTATCATTTCTTAATTTACATGATGTAACATGATGTAAGTCTAGTTAATGGTTGGAATGGTAGGCTCAGTAGTATATCAATAATTTTTTTGTAAAAGAATTGAAATGTCATTTTAAAGGAAGTTGTTACATCCCATAGCTTCCATGCCCTCATAATATTTCCTCCTCTTGTATTCATGTATTTAGATAAGATGGCAGTAACGGTAGATTTGACTTGAACCTGCCTCTCTCTCTCTCGCTCTCTCCTATCTCTAGGCGCTTGGATGCGAACCACATCACAGTGGTGCCTGAGGACAGTTTCCAGGGCTTACAGCAGCTCAGACACCTGTGGCTGGACGATAACAGTCTGACCGAGGTTCCAGTCGTGCCTCTGCAGCATCAGGGAAACCTGCAGGCGCTCACGCTGGCTCTCAACCGCATTGGCCACATCCCGGACAATGCCTTCGCCAACCTCTCCAGCCTGGTGGTGTTGTGAGTGCAGTTTGTTTTTCCAAAACTTTACTGTGGCTTTTTTGCATTTAGTGTTGATGTTATAAATGGTGTGATTTATACAGTTTTGCAAAAAAATAAATAATAATAAATAAAAGGAGTAGCACCAACTCTCTTCGAGAAGGATGTCACCACTGTATCTGCTTTGTAATAAAATTGGTTACAACAAATTATAGTTATTTTAATAAACCCAAAATGTAGATCCACTTTGTGAACATGCTTCCCGGCTCTTGTTGTTTTTATTTTTGACTGGAATGCAAGTAATTACTTTATTATTACTTATCAGTTTTCAACTTTTGACATGCCAAGATAGATTAATAAAACTAATTTATAGAATATTAGCTTATAATTAATTTACAGTCAGTATGTAAACCAAATGTGGAAGCTTTAGTGGATAATCAGTCATACGTACGTCTAACGATCTGTAATCCAATTTGTCAATTTGTTGTCAGTTTAACTTGTGTCACAATAATAATAATACTAATGAGACGACTCAAAATAGCAAGTTAAGTTGAAGTAATACAATATTAAGTCAAAATAGATCAAACTAATGACACAGGACATGAGCATTCTTAAATTGAGGTTCAGGGACTGTGTATATTTCACCACACACTTAAAATTGCCGTCAGCGTGGCTGCAAGGATGTCCTTTATTTCCTCAGGAATCAGTCACTCTTGGACATTTCTTGATTGTCCTCTGTCTGTGTTTACATCAGCTAAATCTATCAGCTTCCTGGACCAATACGGGGCCTTGGCAGCTCGGGAAAAGGCCACATGCTTACACACAAACACACACATACACGCACAGGTACACTCTGTGTTGACAGGGAGTTTTGAAAACAGTAAAAGCAGAATCCCAAATGTACCCAAGTGTCTTGCAATCTCCAAAGGAACGCAGAGCCTCCGCATCTGTTTCTCTCTCTGTCGCTCTCTATCTCCCTGAGCATTTCTTGGTGACTCTGATTTACCAGTTCCGTTCCTGCTTCTGGAAAATATTTGTCTAAGGAGTGTAGGCCAATTAGTCCGTTAAATAGGCTGAACAAACAGGCAGACGTGCCTGGAGCCTGATGAGTTCTCCGCTCCGAGCCGGCCCGAGTGTTTGGATTGCTCCGCTGAACCATGCCTCTTTTTAATGACTGGAAATGTACAGGAAGGACAGCCACGTGAGTTATCTCAGAGATAATAAATTAGATACATGGATTTTACAGCACAGGGTAGGGCTGACATTTTTTCCTAGATCAGATGTAATTCCTAAGAGCATTGTTGTCATTAAACACACATGTGAATGCACTTATTTTTCTAGAAATGCATAGCAGCTCAGTGTGGTGGATTTGGTGTTTAGAGCTAGCTGTATAAACTCTTATGCATTTGACAAATTTGTGTTTTAAAACATAAGGATAATTTTGGATTATCTCCATGTATCTAGAATTTATATACAAAAATGTGTTCAGAATGTGAGAACACAGTTATGAGAGTAAAAACTACCTTTATTCCCCAATGTGGTCCCCTGCTACACTTATGCACTTAACCCATCAAGGTAGAAAGTTTTCTCAGAGCCAGGATTGGACTACCTGCTTCACGTCTGAAATGCTGGCCTCCCAGGAACTCCTTAAATGGCTCCAACATGGGGAAATGGCTTGGAGCGAAGTCAGGACTGTACATGCAATATAAGTCCTGTTATGTGCAAGTGTTATTGGTGAGTGATTGTGTGAACAGTTCCCACAGACAGATGCGTCTCTTCTGTTGGCAACAATTATCCACAAGGATCAGATGTTCCACTCGCTGAATGTTCACAGGAACGACTACAGTGGGCTCTGAGCCACCTCAGAAAGGATCTTTATTAACGGACGCACAGCTTTCTTTATAACTTCCAATTCAGATGAACCAATCAAATGTTTTGCAGCGGTTAAG
The DNA here is from genome assembly GCA_030014345.1 of Clarias buthupogon. Lineage (NCBI taxonomy): Eukaryota > Metazoa > Chordata > Actinopteri > Siluriformes > Clariidae > Clarias > Clarias buthupogon. The sequence goes on along the minus strand of JAQMYK010000023.1, from coordinate 6,889,908 downwards.
AGGAGTCTCATCACCATACTGTGCTTGAAATCTTCTGTAATGGACATTTACGGTAGTTTTGCTCCTTCATTCCTCACAAGTCCCGGCTTGACTTGAACACCTTTTGGAAGCTGCTCTGTGACAGTGATCCTTGTTGAAAGCACTATATAAATAAAATTTAATTGATTGGAAATACAGATTTATTTAAAAAGAATTGTACTTTCCAGTAGTTAGTAACTTTGATAAAGATGGATTTCTACTATAATGATTATGGTGGTTTCTACCAACTGTAACACCCTGAACTTAGGAAACCCTGGGTTTAAAGAGGTCACTAGTCATGCAGTACACAGCAGTAAGTGTAGAACATGAACATTTCTAGTTTTTCTAAATTATGTACTTGTCTGGCCAAATTTGTATGCAACTGTGCAGCCAGAGGTATCTTCATGGTTTAGTCTATCCCACACACACACAGTCACAACATGGTCATTTCATGTTTAAAATAAAAACAAGCCACAATCCTGCGACTACACGTCTAAACATCGTGGTTATACCGCATAAGACATTTTTATCTAAATGCTGCAGGTAGACAAACATGTATGCGACTGTGCGAACAGGCTGATGTTGACAAGTAGCTGTTAGCTCTGGCTAAATCCTCTGTTAGTATGCTAATTTAAAAAAAAAAATTTGTTTTCAGCTATTAATATTTTTAGACTTATGTTTAATACTATATGTTTAATATCAAAGCATTTTAAATTATAAACTGTTAGTAATGCTTTTTTTTGTACAAAATATATTGTTAATGATTGATGCTAGTTATGCTAGTTTTTGCTGTTACTTTATTCCCACTGGTTTGCAATGTATAACTTTTTTGCAGCCTTATAATTAAAGATAGTGGAAAAATAGATTCAGTTATGTTTCAAGATTCTTTAAAAAAAAAAAAAAAGATTATTATTTTTTTGTTGTTATTTCTGTGTTTGCATTTAAGGTTGCAATATGTTGCAGTTCCTCTAGAATCCTACAGGTGGTGCACTCTAAACTCACACATTAACAGGCCAGCACAGCATGCTGCTTAGTTTGTTTAGCATTGTAATAATATCTAAAAAAGTTTAACATAGAATCAGGATATTTATAAAATCATGATACCCACAGAACCGCAATACAAATTGAATCGGCACATACAGTAGGTAACATGGCAATAATGTATCGGTTGGTTGGTCTGTCCCTACTTATAATAATCCTTTTGGAGTTCATCCACTAAAAGTGAACACATTTTTGGTCATAAGAGACTGAAAGTACACTTACATTTACATCATCCATCCTCCATCCCAGTAGAAAGGAAGAGGGCATGAGTGGTCAAGAAGGAGGCATATATAGTTTACCTATTATTGTGCTTTTTTAAAAATACTTTAATATGGATTGAATAATTTCTATGTTATGGTGTATACTAAAGTTTTATTTATACGTGCACATATACAAATTTATTTGTATTTTTGTTTTACATATTTGGCTGCTGCGGCAATTTAAATTTCCCTTCGGGGATCAATAGAGTTATCATATCTCACTTTATCAAATAAATTACATCCTGTACACTGTCTATATATCCTTTTGCAATGTGTGCGGACTGTAAGGTATAATTCTTTCACTGTAAACTATTAAATTGATCACAAATAAAGAGAATCACTGAGGAGAAATTACAGCATGCACAACAGTACAGTGGAAGTTAAAGTTGAGAGGGATAGAAAGTCATTAGTTGAATTAAACAACAGGTGACAAAGCTATTTTAAAAAGCGTGGAGGTGGTGATATTACACATATATTTTTTTCTTTCCAAATAATAAACTGGAGGCTATGCATGCATGGTTCTTCCTACCCACTATGCATAGTTTTTAGCAACTGTTTAAATGTACAGGTTTCATATGGGTTGTGTTGGGGGGGGGGGGGGGGGGGGGGGGGGGG